>JAQFZP010001833.1:0-16730 GCA_034695745.1 Geophilus truncorum
TTAAGTGTAAATGAGTAGGAGGATGGTGTAAATAAGCTTTTAACACCTATTTACACCTCACATTTTTTACTGTGTATTAGCGCTGATTTAACTTTGTCTGTTGTAAATTCTTTGTCGGACCATGCGTAAATCATCTTAACAGTAACTTCGTAGGCAGGTGGCAACTCCTGGATCATCTGGAATGCAATCTTGGCGTCATCTATCTTCTTTTCTGCTTTCTTAAGCATGTTTCCAGCCAATTCGACTCGGCTCAAGAAATTTTCCATGCTTTCGTTATACTTAATCTTCAAGGATACAAAGTTTTTCTGCAAAAGTGCCAATCTTGCGCGTGATTTGGGCCGGTACAAAGCCTCTAGATGATTCCAGATCTCCAACGGTTCTGTTTTCCCTGCACTCTGAAGAAGATGTCTGATTTCTGTCTTCACTTCGTAATAGAGAAAACCCATGATCTGTGCGGATTTCTTATTGAATTCTATTAACTTGGCTGCATCTGTAGGACCTACGGTGCCATTAGAGATGTGCTCGGTTAACATCTGTGCTCCCAGACACATCTTCATACTGTATCATGTTTCCACTCGTCATAGTTTGTACCGTCGAGTAACGCAAACTTGAACATTTTTGGCATGGAATCCATTTTTCTGGTCTTCTTAGCAGTAGTGTCACTTTTAGAAAATACTAACACAACTCTAAGCTAATGGGTCCCACCAAAAGGTTTATCCTAGTACAAGCTAGTACTAAGCTCTAAACAAGCTGGGTTCTACCCAACAAGAGGAGCCATTAAGACAGCTATCATATCGACTTGTGTTCAAAATAATATCGAAAAATTGAAATAAACGTTCTTTTTATGGTTTTCTCATCACAGATGTCATCAATGGTGGACTTTCCAATGATATCTCGCAATCCTGTGGTGGTACACCTCGATAAAACAACAATCAGTAACGATCCTAAACGAAATTTTACGTTTATATCGCTTTTTGCCCCTGTTTGGGACTCAATGGGCAAGAGGTGCTTCTCCTTTGTACACGTGTCGGTCGTTTTTCTTGGATTTTGAAACGATTTCTACAAAATTTCTTACAAATTATGATTAGAAAAATAGTTAGTATCAAATACTACTATATACAACTGCTTCTACCCGTTTTTGATACTTGGAATACTTGCTGTTAACGAAATAATCCTTTTTCATTCAATCCCGTGTGGGCGTAGCCGTTTTCAACTCTCAAAACGCTGTGTAAACTGTCAAATTCGCCTTGGATCTTCGATTCCTTGGTGGCGGACAATAGAACAAAGTCCCCTCTATCGAATGAATCCACTCTCGTTACTGTAGGCGCAATTTTCAGGCCGATGTCACTCAAAACGTACGCGATGTCGGTGAGGTCCCGGCGTGATCCACGTACAAAAACAGCGTTTTTTTTAGTAAATACCTTGACAATTGTTATATAATCTATAATAACCTTGAAAAATGTTAACTCTTTTATTTATTTATTTTGTTTTGTTTCGGTTTAATTGGTTTTACTTGTTAAGTTATATTTGAAGTAATAATGGATTTTTGTGTGTTATTTTCAAGTTGACAAAATTAACTTTTATAATAACAAATTGTTTAAGTTTTTTTTTTTCTTTCTGCAATTGTCATTGGTGACTTTCTGAAAAATACTGTACTTTTGACACTTTTTTCGAATTTATTTTGATTCACTAGATGGGTTTGTTTATTATTTACACATGTGTAAAATCCAGTGCAAAGCAGTTGTGATAAAAAATAACAAAAAATTGTTCTCGAGGAGAACAATGTAAGAATGCCAGCTGGCAAGAAAAATATTGAAACACCTAATTAATCTTAATTTAATTTTTTTAAGTTTATTAATACTTAATTATTTGCTATTTAATTTTTGTTGAGTAATTTTTCGTTGACAAGTGGTCTTAAGATAAAATTTTTATTTATTTATTTTTTTTTTTTGTTATGGCTTGTTATTAATTTGAAGAAACGTTGTTTTGTATTTGATTAATGGTTTATTATTCAAAAATTTATTTAAGTCATTATTTACAAATAATTCTCATTATAATTTATGAGTAATACAGACGTCATTTTCAAAATTCCCACAATGCATTTTCAAAATGTTTTTTGACGTCATCCGCTTCGTCATTCCTTCTTCATTTCACTCGCTTCACATCGCTTCACTTCGGCTCGATTTGTCTTCGTTTTTCGACCGTGTTACGTTTCATTTACGGGTATTAATTGTTCACTATCATTCGGATATTAGTTTACAGTACAATTTTATACATTCTCGAGCATTTTCTCGCGGTTAAATGCAAAATTACATCATGTTGTTTTTTTTTCTCACTTTTTCAACAGGCGCCATATTGGCGTTGTTGTTTGGTATTCAATGTCATGTCTCATATTTTTCAAAATCGAATTTTCTTTGCTATATTTCTTGTCGGTGATTTTATTCGAATATCGGCGGTAAACAATTTTCACTTTTTTTTTTTTTTTTCTCTCCTTTCTCCTTTAATACATGGCGACTACGCGACAATGAAACTTACAAGTTAGAGTAGTCATGTTTTCTTGTTCAGGACTTTGAATATTGCCTTATTTAATATTGTATGTTGAATGTATTTATAAAAGCTGGCATTAAGAGGAATATATTTCGAATGTTTTTCTTTTAACTACGGTATGCAATGTATGGTTCGAGTTGGTTTAATTATGTTGTATAAATTGATGCAACGTGTAATTATAATCAGTTTTGTTTGTGCAATACATAAATGCATAAATTTTCTGATTTTACTTTTGACAGGATTTGGAATTCTTGTTCGTTATTTTATTTTGGCTGGCTTTTTAATATAGCTTTTCTTTAATTTTTGTTTTGTTGGTGGTTTGTAGATTCAAATTGTTGAAAGAATTTTTATTAAGAAATGTAATGCTTTGATTTGTACAAAAGTTAATTATATTTTAGGATTGCGATTACGGTGGTGAAAATGTGTAGGACTTTGTAGTATTTATTATTTTTAATAATAAGATTTTTAAAATGAATGCCATCTGATATGAGGTGGCATAAGGACAGCATAGTTGCTGACGAGACCTTAGCATTATTTCCTCTATTCTCTTCTTTTTCCTTCAGGTAAATCAAAATCACATGATATTATTCAGCATTTTGCTATAAGTGAGTGACCTTAAGCTTAATACATTCACTCATTTACTCACTCAGCATTTTACACAGTTTTTATGTAGAGTGAGCTATTTTCTGTACTTTAGTAATATAAATGTGGAGCTTCAAGTGTTGTTCTCAAGTTGTGTTTAAGCTTGGACATTAGTCCAAGGTTTAAGTTACTATATATCAGTCGACAATTTCTTTAATTGAAAACTGAATAGAGTGATAATTTGAAACGCATACAAGTTAGTCACTTGCATTACGAAGTAAATCTTCGTTATTTTTCTAAACCAAAGGAACTTTATCAGCTTTTAATAAGTTGTATATGAATCATTTGAATTTGGTGGGTTAGGTTTGTAATTCCTATAAACGTGCTGACGATTTAGAACTGGACTGTTTTGTATTCTGATAAGGCTAACTTTACATGTGCAAGTTAAAGTGTGAATGTAGTCACGTTGATTTAAATTGTTATTTACTTTCTACTAGAAAGTAAATAATTTCTAACAGTTTCTAGTCTATTTGTGGGACTAAAATGGTTAGTTGCATTTTTCAACAGATACTAAAGCGACAGATTTGCATCTAAGCTGTAAATTGCATAGACTAATCTTGTGTCTAGGTCTCAGATTAAAAAAAAAAGAGTATTGGTATGCTTTACTATCAATGAGCGTCAAGCAAGTAACCATTTTGTTGTTGCTATTACTTTGAGTGCGGTATTTTCAGTAAATATTGCTGCTTGTGCACTTTGCAACTGATAATACATGTTTTTCATACTTTTGTCAATGTTTGAGAGATATATGTTAATTATGATACAGCATTCGTTTTTGTTAAACGTTTTATCTACCAGTAACAGCCACTTTTAGACTGTTAAAATATTTTTGCGGATCTTATTGTTGTCTACGCAGCCCTTTTTTGTAATTTATTCACTTTGGCAACAGCTGTGAAAATAATTAATTCAATTGTACCACAAACAAAATTATTGATTGTTGAAAATATCAAGCTAAGCCAATTTGGAATTATTTCTTTCTCTCTAAAGCAATTTGTACTTTCAAAATCGAAAGCATAATTTTGAATAAATTGATGGTTGCAGAGCAACAAAATAATAGGAGAGCGCTATTAGTGATAGTGGAGCTGCTGAAAGTCGCCATTTAAGTTTCTTACAACCTTCTCTTAAGTTTGCAGTTTTTAATTGCCATTGATGTTAAATTTTCTCTATAAAAATTATCTCTTTCACAAATTGTATGGTGATGGTGGTGGGTTGTTACCGATGGATTTCTTTTGGTTCTCCGTGATATCTACTGTACTTCGGTCTTTACAACTCCCGGTTTCTCTCTAGATAAGTGAATAAGATAGACCATTGCCTGCCTGCCGAACAGTTGGCTTTGAAGACACGCCCAATAAGTTCAGAAACCATGATCTCATTTTCACTTTTTAGAGATAAAAACCATGTTTCCTTACATGTCGTCAATAAAGCATAAGTAAAATTCCATTTGTTCAAAAGCATCTGGTTAGTAACTTGGGATCGTGCTAATTTTTTAATGTTGTAATGTTGTATCTTAACAAGTTGCCGCTAATATTTGAGTGTTTTTTTATCTCAATTGGGAAAAGAAATTTTTGTGCATCAGAACTACAGAAGAAAAAATCTGGGATTGGTGCTTTCCCGAATCCGCTTCTAAGTTAAATGCCTCAGTATTTCTTATAACTGAATCATTAACACATAGTAAAACTCGAAAAATCATTTCCGCAAATGCGTTGTAAACATCACTCTCATTACGAAGCTCGATTTTGATTGTTTGATACTTATCTTAATTTTTATTTTTATTTTTATTTTTCAAACTTTAATAATTAATATTGAATTTGCAGTTCTGGGCCACCATACATAAGAAGCACTTGCAACTATGGCAGACTCCCTCCTTCTCCACGTGACACTTAGTGCTGTTTTGACAAACCCCTTTCCCCCCTAAGTCAAGCACGTGATTTATGAACGGCTCCTTATCGCACATAGGTAATGAAAGTTAAGTAATTGTTGGCTTCACTACTAAACATATTTATTTTACTCACAAGTCAGCCTGCACATATTTCAATTACGGTATAACAGAATCCAAATGGATCTTGTATCTCTGTCGCCATGTTGATTGTCTTATGCAGATCCCATCACTACTGTTTAAAATCTTGTTGAAATTTATGTTTCCAAAGACTTTCACTTTTATTAGTGGCTGGTTAAGTTCTTTAGTTCTCATTAGTTTGATAATAGCTTTTTTATGGTATTGACTATTATGGGATTCTGTAGTAATAGCCTGCCCAGGTTGGAAAGGCTATTCCTACAGAAAATGACCGCCATTTTTATTTTTCTATAGGAATAGCCGCGGTTTTTTTTTTATAATACGTAAGTCTCTCCCACAAATTTAGAAAATATTTAGACAAGAGTGGATAAATTATTTTCTATTTTATTTTTTGTTACTTGTTGCTTGGTTATGAAAATA
Organism: Geophilus truncorum; assembly: GCA_034695745.1. Classification (NCBI taxonomy): domain Eukaryota; kingdom Metazoa; phylum Arthropoda; class Chilopoda; order Geophilomorpha; family Geophilidae; genus Geophilus; species Geophilus truncorum. The sequence goes on from JAQFZP010001833.1 coordinate 5,621, forward strand.
AACATTCTTTTAATTCCAAATCACTTTTACAGTACTTGCTACAGTCTTGCAGACACAAAAAAGTAATTGTAGAAAGAAGAGAAAATGTCAAGACTATAAAGTACTAGTTGGTTTCAAACCTATAATTAAGAGTTTATAAAAATAGATTACCAATGTTCATATACGTGTATGTATTGCAGAGCTAAACCTGAACCTATAATGGATTATTGCGAACTGATATTGAGAACGCGGATCAATGCTGTTGTGTAAAGAATATAAGATGCATGATTTTCGTAACATTATATAAACCTGTCGTTAGTTAGAACGAAACAATTCCAGCGGCGCTTTGCAATTGAATTAAAATCTCTTCGTGACGTGCTTGCGATACAGCATAGTTAGTTATAATTTCAGTCCATACTGTACGTTTATCGCTTGGTTTTTTTCAATCCTTCTTTTACAGGATACACGCAGTGCATGTGTGCCCTGTTGCATTTTCAAGGACCAAGCAAAACACAGTTTCTATGTTTTGCAAGGTTATCCAAATTATCAATTGTTAATGCCAAATGCAATGCGACATCGTGCGTAAGACCCAAGAAAATTACACTTTACTTGTTTTTGTTTACAATGAACAACTAATATCAAACGGGTATTTCAAACTTAACTAAAAGCTGCAAACTTTATAAAATCATAACTTTATTTGGGTGGTATGCACAATGGCTCATTGCATTTGGGCGCGTATCATATGGGTGCATTGCATTTAGGTGCCAATTGTTGCAAATTGGTGCGTCCGTTTTTGTAATTAATTAAATTAAAAATGGGATGCACCATTGTAGGATAGCCCGATTTACTTTATATACGTGTATATCAAAAATCAAATTCTTTTAACTAAGAAAAACTGGAAAATTGCATCTATTGCTATAATTCCTTTTGAGCTAGTGCACAAATTTTTGGATTGCATAAATGAATAAAATTTGTGACTAGATTATTCAATTGAGATACTGTATTAACGTCATGTTTCAAAATCAAACTGCCTATATTGACCCTCTGCATTTTGCCATCGCCTATTTGGCAAGTCTATTGTAATTTTCTGGTCGATGAGAAAGTCCCGACCTAGAATTACTAAATAATTCTTCACGTTCAATACTTTTCTTGCCATCATAGACCACCAGGTCGTGTGTGGCCAGAGTAGTCTTTTGAGCTCATCAATCGGGATCTTAAGGGAAGTTCACTCACTCACTGCTGCAACGTGGCAAAACAAATTGATTAGCTCATTGCTTTGTGCGTTGTAAATCTATTTCATATATACTTAAAGTAAAAACAGTTGAATAAAAAGTTTATTGGAAAATAACGAAGCGCAATAATGCTTCAATTTGAATTGAAAGAAAAGAACAATGATATTCTATTGTAAGATTACAATATTAGACCAGTAGGTCAAAGTCAGAGGCTTAAACCAGATGAAATTAATGTGTAATGAGAAATCGCAATGCAATAAACTCATGAAACAAATTACTAAATAAATACTAAAGTCTAGAGTCTATTACTAAATAAATAATTCTGTTACAAATTTACAATTAATAATGCTCTATTTTTATTTTAAATTACATTTTACAATTTAACACACCAACTTTACTTATGCAAGTTTGGTAAAGGACCATACATTTCAACATCATTTTGGTCCAGTCTCAGCCAGCAAGCTAAGTCAAATGAAGTTTTCGGGCGTAAAGCTTAGAAACCGAATGATCACGAGACTATAAATCTCGGGACTCTTCTGGATCTCTCCCTGGATGGGTTCAAGATCTAACTTAACAAAAAATGACTTTACTTATAATTCTAGTTTTTTCGGAGATATAATCTGTGGGAAACGATTAGTTAGTGAATTGTGTTTTTTTTTTTTAGCATTTTTGGTATTTGTATCTTGCGATCTAAGCTGTATTTATTTACCTACCTAGGCTTTACATGGCTTAACCAATGCATGATTACACTGACTGTGAATGTGTTACTTTTAACGCAATCCTTCGACTTAAAAGAAATTTTTTTCTCTTTTCTTCTATTATACTGTACCGGTATTTACAGTTTTCTAACTGTTGATTATCACAAATTTGATTCTTTGATAAGGGATTAACTACTAATCTACTTCGATTTAGGTTGATAGGTGCTGCATTTAGTTTTCTCATGAAGTTATTTATTTTGTGAACCTGAACCATGAGTACAACTTAATCGTCGATTTCTTCCAAGAAGAATTGGAAGAGTCAAAGATAAACAGGATATTCTTAAATTTAGCAAGAAGTGACCACTATCTGTTATCACTGACTTTAGCGGTCTGAAGGAATGTGGACTTGTAAAATAATATCAGATTAATAATCTGTGATAATATGGAAATTAATGGCAGAAGTCTATGATTGCATTAGTTTAGTAATTTTATGCTTATCTCATTAGCTGTTTGTGCTATCTGCATGCTTAATTATTTACATTTTTGAATTGTCTTGCTAAACTAGAAGATGCTAAGGTGCTGCCACATTTGCTATTAAATGCCAATTTTTTTTTTGCTGCTGTCATCTTTATTAAATTTCTTGTAATTATTTAAGTGTCCGAATGGTAAAACATCAAACGAGTTCAATTATTGGTTATTTTCTATTTAAAGATATTATTTTTATCTATTACAAAAGCAACTTGTGAACTCAAATGAAGAGAATACATAATATGTGAGGTATATTAATGAAATAAAGTTTGATTGATTAGGTACTCAGTTGCCTTCGACTAATATTCTTAATTATTTTAGCGTTCTTGGAATTGTAAATAATCGATGTTAAAATCACATCACCTATTCATAGAATCGTAAGAAATTTTTCAACTGACTGATTCTCAGTAAATTTAAGTTCGTATTGTTATTTTTGCTTAGTTGCACATTTTCCTAATCTTTCTATTGAGCGTGACAGGTCGCGGATGGCTAGAGTAGCCATTGGCAACCTTAAACACCATTTCTTCACCACCTCTCAATTTAAGTGGCTCGTTATAAGTGGCTTGATAAATAACCAAAAACAGATAGTTTGCTTTGTAAGAGGTCCAAGAGGGGCCTGCTTACCCCTGGGTCCCTTAACTTGCTCCTCCGCTTAGGCTCGCCACCGGGGGTTGAGTTGTATAGTGCCACGTGGTCACTATTAGCTCTCATGCTTGAAAACTGCCGGTTTTTCCGGATTTAGAAATGAACGACTGCTTGAGTTGGAAAATGGAAACGAACTGACTTTATTCTGTATCAAACGCGCGCGCAGGCGCAGAGCGGGACTTCCGCCCTCTCACAGCTTAGATAATTGTACAAAGTGGCAAACAATTTGTTTGATGTGCTGCTTTAGACTATAGAAACTTTAGAATTAATCTGTTTGCTGTAGTCATTAGTTTAATAGTAAAATGATGCTTAATATTTTATGAATTGCAAGAAATCTCATTTTCCCAAAGGTTTGCATTTTTGTTTTTTTGGGTTGGTTTACATATTATTTGTGAATTTCTGCATTACATCACAAAATTCTCTACATATTGTAGAATAATTTACAACAAATAGAAAATAGTTTGTTACAGAGCTGATTGTTTTGAGTATTTTGTAAGTCTTTTAGGCTAGGTTTACACATGTGTTCACATATGTAGTAGAAGTAAGAAGTAGATGTAAGAAGTAGTCAGTAGATTTAAGAAGTAAACATTAGATGTTAGAAATAGGTTTTCTGCCAGAATTGCCCAGCAATTCTTTTTGACATTGTTATTTTTATAACCTGGCAATTTTATGTTGTGTAGGGTTGGATATTTGCTAGTTCAATCAATATCTTATACACGTCTGTTGCCATTTTGATGTGGCTGTACCACAGAATAATATTCTGGCTGTACTGTACTCAAGTCTATTGACTAGCTACAGGATGATACCTAAGCATAAAATGGTTTCAGTTGGTTTTCTCACCATCAACAAAACGAAATATCATAATCCACTAGTGGTTAATTCTTTTTTCAAAGATGAGTTAAATAAGCTATCCTTTTTTAAAATTGGTTAAAAATATGAATAGTTACTAGATCAAATTTACTTCGAAGCGAACGTTCTCAATGCGGCTCTATTTTTGTTCACGTGATGCAAGGCTACCTTCCGATTGGCTAGCCGTAAAATCAGCCTACGAGTATACGACAACGTGCTACTTGCTCTTCTGTACGTTACTGCAAAAAACGGCTTACTTACTGCCCACAATGCATCACACCATGTCTACTTCCTACTTCTACTGCAAGTGAGAACACATGTGTGAACCAAGCCTACTTGCTCTTTTGTCCGTTCAATTGTAAAAAGCATCCCACAATGCATCGCGCCACATCTACTTTCTACTTTTACTGCATGTGTGAACCTAGCTTTACTTGTTAAAGTGTGATTTGGGTTCTTTAACGTTGATTCTATGGAAATTTTAAAATCTAGGTGGTCTGGAGTTTGCGGCAAGCATTTTCCCCTTATAATTATATCACAATTTCTTAAATCTAGTATAGCATACTGTTAGTATAATGAGGAATTATAATATAATTATAAGGAGAAATTGTTTGCCGCAAACTCCAGAATATCTGTATGTAGCAAATTTAAAATTCTAATAGCTCAGTGTTCAGTGAAATATTTTTTACAACGACCTGCTCATTTCGTGGCAGTAATGTTAATACTTAATCGTTACTTGAACTAGATAGAATGTTTGTACAACAAACTGGAATTGTGGATGTCAAAGCTAGAATCAGGACAATAGTGTGTCAAATCTAAGATCAAGTTGTATCGATATTAGCATTATTGTATCTTCGGATGCGCTGCTGGAACATCGCGGGAAATTTAAAGACGACATTTATACAGGCTGAGTCACAATTTCATTGTCGCATATTACTATAGGTGTGCAGATACATTTAAAACAACAGAATTCTGACTTATAATTGTATTTCTGATTTATTTTTTGAATGCATTTTTCTTTCTATTAAAAGAAGGGAATTTAGAATTATACTTTTTTCAAAGTTTCCAAGTTCAATCTGCAGTTTGTAAACAGTGAATCGAACTCGACAGGTTTTTCAAGAAACTTTTATATAAATTAAAGTGGTGCATGCTATAAAGTTCACAATTCGCTATTGCAATTGAAAAAGACTGGCTTAAACAACTGTCATTTGTCTGATTAAGTATTTTGTGGTATTTCTATTACCAAGAAACATTTCTTAAAGTTAATTGTTGTTTTAATATAGTTTTCGAATTGAAGTTTAATTTGCCAGCATGCACACTGAACACTCTTACTTGTACAAACAACTCTTACTTGTACAAAGAAAAATTGTAGTTTCAATAATATTTGGTGTTTCACATCCTAGCTTTGACTTCGTATTAGCCATTGATCTATCTGCAGCAATTTTATTACAATGTTTAAATATTTCTTGACTAGAAATACACAATTTTTCTTAGATTTGTGCACCTACTACTGTACCTATGCCATTAATAATGCTCTTATTTGTAGGTAATTTCTTTGAAGTACTGCTGTCAACTCTGACTTAATTTTAGAGGTAGAAAGTGGTATCGATTTCAGTATTTTACGTGTAAACTTCACATATAAAATTAAATTTTTTCAACAAATCATAGGCAATGAATTTGCAATTTTTCTTGACAGGAAAATACAAAGTTTTATATTGGCAGTATGTGATACTGAGCATTTTACTCATATTGCACTCTAAAAAATACACTAACAAGTGAGTTGATCTGCTTGGCTAGGAAAGAAACATATGCTTTTAGTGCCAAATCACTTTTAATCGCTTCAGTCTTGCGATTACAAAAAAGTGTAATTGTAGTACGGTAAGAAGAAAAAATGTCAAGAACTTAAAGTGCAAGTTGTTTCTAAATTTATAATTAAAAGTTTGCATAAAAAGATTATCAAGTTCATATATTGTATTGCAGAGCTAGGCCTGAACTATTTGTTGATAGTTTACTGAATTTATCAACTATAGTGTTGATAAAATCACTATTACATCACTAATGTCACTAACCCTCGGATACCCGACCTCGAAAAACAGCTCTCTTTCCCGTGTTGGGTCTGATGTGACCCAGTGTTGTGCGCAAGCACACATCCGGGTAACAATCACATTTTCCCAGAATGCTTTGAGTGAAAAAGCCTCAAACTGGGTTTAAAAGTAGTGATTAATGCTATAAATTTGTCTCAAAATCAACATTGATCGCTTATAATTCATTTCCAAAGTACAAATTAACAACTTTATCATCATGATAACATTATTTGGACATTTAAAAGAAAATACATTTGGGTTTTGAGACATTTTTTTAATATCTAGTATTTTTTATGAATTTTCTTAGTCAACACGGGTCACTTATGACCCAACATGGGATTGCGAAGGTTAAGAGTCTACTTTGGACATAAAAATTGAAGAAAAAGAAAGAAGAAAGAAAAGAAGAAAGAAATAAAAAATCAGAATTACTAATTACTAATTAAAATGGTAATGGTAATGTTAATTAATTTTCTTTTTTACTGGTTAATTAGATTCTGTCATAAATAGTTTTGCAGAAAATCATTGTACTTCAAGCTCTAAAATCACGTTTTTTTGACAAGTTATCTTCTTAAATTGATATGTTTGAATTATTAAATAAAAAGGATGTTGGTCGATTTGTGTAGGATAAACAACTCGTGGACACAGTGTATAAAAGAAAACAAACACACTATTGCTTCCAGCTTGGGAGGTTAAAGTTGCCGCCATCTTGGCTCAAGCACAGGTACATAAGAAGTAAGGTAGCTCTAATGTGACTATCTAAATACTGTACGAACACACACAAGTATGGAATCATACAATGTAAATACATATCTAAATAATACACAGTTAATATTAAATCAAATCTGCACTTTTCAATATCATAAGTGCACATAAGAAACAAACAATATATCAGTTATTTTATAGAAACACATAATTTCATCTACAAAGGAAATTAGACACGTCTTGCTATGATAAATCTTTTGTTTTCTATCTATTACCGGTACTATAGCCACTCACCAGATGATATTCTTTGTTATTTTTAGTCTTATTTAATCTGATAATTTTCAAATTTGATTAATTTTGTATTAATTCTTATCTGAGCTGATTATGGTAAGTTAAGTTCAGTAGCTGGTTATTACCGTACCTTAAGCAATATTTTTTTCTTTTAAGTTTAGCAGTAGATAGATTAACTCATCTACTTTCTTCTACTTTTACTGTCAGTGGGAATCAAGAGAGTCAATCATGTTGTTGTTGCAGTCGCTGCCTTCTCTTTTCTTTCAGCAACGACATTCTTTTTCTCTTATTTTGCTTGGACGAGTGATTGGTTTATTTATAGTTAGGAAACCAGAAAATTCTGATTTATAATTTCACAGCTTGCTTAATTAGTACACAAGTGGTTTGCTTGTTGTGGAATTCGATCTATACCGGTACGTTATCATTTACAAGCACTTTCAATCTCATTACCTTAATAGGAACTTCAAAATTCCTATTTCAAACAAATTCCAGTCTTTTTTTGCAGTTAAATTAGACAGCACTGCACTCTTAAAAATATGAGGTGTAAATGAAGAACTTTTTAAATTTGCACCACACCAGTTTAAATTTGCACTATACACCAGTTTAGTTAGTCGCACTTGAACGGGAATTGGTTGTTGAGATCGAGGAGTCGAATCCCTAGCCGTGGCACGAACAGTCGAACTTGATCTAGATGGCACTTTTTGTGGTTATCCGCGGATTTCAACACCGCTTTTAACTACCTCAGCTGGTTTTGATGATGTTCCATATTTCTGCGGAATAGGTCTAGGTAGTGATCGATGTCCATATGGCGAAACTTCTTCCTTTTCGACTTGTTGAAACCTACCATGGTAGGTTTCTATGCAAGTGTTTGGAAAATTAAATCATTATTATTTACACTAGGAGAGCTACACTTTAAGCCCTAACCTTTATGGGAGTAAACTTCCAACACTTTAAAAAATAAAAGTGTACGGTAATCAGATTGTCTAAAAACTTGTTTCTATAGCTATCTTTTAGGAATAGAATTGTACCCATTCTCTAAACAGTAAAAAAGTGTTATTTCTTACCTACTTTAACAGGTGCAAACTACAGATAGGTACAATACAGGGGCGGACTGGCCATATGGGCATTCGGGCAATGCAAGTATAGCTGGGTATACAATGGGCCACTGGGTTGGACTAAAAAAACTGCTGGGCCGACTTGGTAGGTGAAGAATGCCCGGGCCGGTTTTAGGACCCAGTCTGCTACTGGGTACAAATAATATACAGGTTAGGTTAGGTTAAAGCAAGCAACTATCCACACAAGTAGAATTTTATAAAAAAAAAAACAATTTTATTGTTCATTATAAGATACATTGAAAATTTAATAGCAAAATAAAACTAGTGAAGCTGAGATCAACAATATAAATGTAATCTTATCTGGTAAAGCTTTGTGACCTAAAGTTCTATTCCTTTCTTTCTTCTAGTCTAAGATTGTAATTCGCTAATGCCAAACAAACTTGCGATTTCATAAGTGAAGTTGAATGTTTCTCACTCACTTAAAAATCATCACTTTCAAATAATGATAGTTTACGGATATTACATATAATTGAACTATCCAATTTTTATGAAAATTATTAATTATAATTTTAGTAACGGTATCTAATAAGAAGAATTTACTTTTAGAATTATTAACTAGATAAAAAGAATAGAAACTTATTTACAACACTTTTTGTTTGGTGCATCCCCATGAAATCGGTACATTGCCTACAAGAGTCACAAATCCAGACATACTTCTACGCGTGTCTCGACACGCTCCCCAATCAGCATCTGAATATGTTATCAATTTGTCATCTTTACATTTACATAAATCAATACCAACATCTTTAGTTGTTAGCAAATACAAAATCACTTGTTTTAGTAAATTAACATGCTTATAATCAAAATTCGTATTATATTGCGACATATTTTATGACAGAAAATAAGATGTCTGGTCTCGTTCTTGATGCAAGAAATAATAAGCTGCCAATAACAGATTTATATGGATAATCAATACTCTTGTCTCCTTGTTTTGGTATCTCAACAACAATTCCCTCTTTTCCTGGCAACCAGACATTTACTTTGTGATCAACATTATATCTTTTTGCCATCTTGGTTATATATGATGACTGATTCATTAACAATGTATCTTTAGATCTTTTAAAATTAACACCCAATAAATCTGTCACTTGACCTAATGTTACAACTTCAAAAATTTTCTGTATTTTCATAACAATTTTTGTCTCAACTCTTAAGTCTGTGGAGAACAGCACCAGATCGTCAACATAGACTAATAATACAGCTTTAGATCCGTAAATCCTGGAATTCCTCTCTTAATCTTGCCTTCCGGATCCGCGTAATGAGTTGGTAAACGTCTTTTAGACCGTTCCATGTTTCTTTTGCCGTCTTATGTTATCGTCTACGTTTAAACATATTAAGGCTCTGGCTTTCGCCTTCCGCTCCCGAAATAACCTTTTCTCCGGTTTTCCTCTCTATATTTCGATGCCAGCGCTCAAATCGAATAAACACATCAGACTTAAATAGTTGTTCGTAACACCAACTAGTGGTTTCGTCAACTTTAACATGTTTTGACTGAACAATTGGATTGGTGACCGGGTTCCACAATCGATATCCTGTGGTTCCAATTGCATAGCCAATTAATACCATAGACATCGGTCCTCCAACAGCAAACGCATGTTCACGGCCCAAGATTCGTAATTTTGGCCATTCAACTTCTTTGTAAAAAACCCTTGGCCTTCAGTTGGCACTTTGCCAACGTGACTGCCAAGGCGGTTAAACTCCGCAATCAACCCCTCTTTAATTTTTGCTGGGGTGAAATCGACATACATGGTAATTAAAAGGGAAATCAAGCATCAAATGTTAAAATAAAAGATGTAGCACATATTTTATTTCTTCTTGCTAAGGCAATCTCTCGATATAGAATGCAAATTAACTTGAATCCTTTGAAGAATTTACAGTAGCATAAATCCAAGTAAACATGATGATTACGGTAGGTAAAGCATTCTCATTTTTAAGTCATTTTATTACCTTAACAACTTCACTTGTTTACAATGACAATGACACATTTTAGATTTAGATTTTTAAAAGTTACTAATACCCAGAAACTACGAACTGCAATAGGTTTTTATTTGCAATATTATAATTAGTTTATGTGAAAAGTTGAATGTATTAGGTAAGTCAAATGTGTCCATAACCTCTATAACTGATAAAAAAATATGCCTTGTTTCGTGGAGATTCTCATGCCGAGAGTAATTTAATTAATCTCTAAAACTTCAGTGACTAGCCAAAACATGACAAAGCAAATTAGTAATTATCATCTAGTTTTAATTTGTCTTTTATTAGTACCGGTATGGATGTTCTTTATTTTTGATAAAGATAAATATGCTAATATAACTGCTTATGTGAATTGCTGAAGACAGGATTTAGAGAGGTACTTGGCATGAACTGCGTTTATCATTATAAGAATCGGGCTGCATGGTTAGTGTATGTTGATGACTTTTCTCTTTCTTCGGGACAAATGATGTGAAAATATAATTTTGTCTAAGATTGGGAATATTTTTCAGATTGTGCAGCTGGGGAAAATAGCAGAGTAGTTAGAAGTGAATTTCAAGAGATGGGAAAACAATACTTCTACTGTTTACTTGGACGTCTGTACTTGGACTGCATCTTAATCAAAATTATAATTTTTTATTTACAACATAATAGCTCAACGTCAAATCATTCTGCAACTTGGTGTCTGAATGCATATAGAATTAATTAGTTTATTTATTACTTACAAGTAGTAAATAAGCAACTGTGGTTTGCCGCAAAGCCTCTTTTACTTTCATATGTGCACCAAAGCGATGATTCTGAGCGTAGTGCTCACATAAAGCGTTTAACTCGTTTCAAAAATACACAGTGCAGTTTCAAGTTGCTGTTCTGCTGTTTGGCATGGTGCTCTGCTACATCGGCTACATCGGATCTGGATGGTGATCTGTAGCTCATACGTGTAACTAGGCCTGTGCGATATTGATCATAAGCGATTACGAATACGATATCACATCGTATTCGAATTCATGCGATATATCGTT
>JAQFZP010001834.1:0-16720 GCA_034695745.1 Geophilus truncorum
GACCCTGAATAAATCACTACCTTTGTTATCCGGCAACATCGCGTGTTCCTTCCACATACATATAACCAAAAACTACAGTTATTAAGTATCATGCCTTGATATTTAAAATGAAAACAGAATAAATTTCGTTTTGTTTGTATTAAGAAATAAGAAAGCAAAATATATTGAACAAAATTATTTATTTATTTATTTTAATTCCATTTAACCAATTAAATTTCCCACGTCCATTTTAACCAAAACTTCATTCATTGCTTTCCGAACAAAATCACTCAACAAATTCGACATTTTAGGCACCATATTGACAGCAAGTTTTGCCCCGAAATTCTGCAACATTTTGTTTACTTCTTCTCCAAGACTCCCACCTCCAAGAAGTCCTTCCAAATTCAAATCAATGCCACTAATCTCAGAATACAAGTCCAGTTTCTCAATTTGCATCTTCTTATCCTTTGTCGTTCCCAAAACCGCCGCGGAACTAACGTGAATTTTATGTACGCTAACTTCGAAGGGACCTTTACCGTAGATTGGAATAATGCCAATAGCTTTGCCGTCAATATCGTATTGACCTTTGACGTTGACGTGGTAAAATGTCACGTTGACAAGAACTTTCATCATCATGATATTGAGTTTGATATGAGTGACTTTAAAATCAGATAAACCATTTACCTGGAAAAATATTATTAAAAACTGATTTTTTTTTAGAAAGCTGACAGCAATTTACCCGAGCTTTGGAAACTTTTGCAACTTTAAAGCTAACAATATTTCCAAGTTCCAGCGGTCCAGCGGCAGCTAGGTTTTGATCTGGAACATCAAATGGGTCCATGGGTGGAAGATTGGCTTCGGGCAAACCAACTTTCATTTTTGACTTGAATTTCTCAACTTCATCTAGGATTTTAATCTCGAATTTACTCAATGGTTTGGCTGTGGCTGTAAATAAGTAAAGTTTTTATTGTAAATATTGGTGTACCTGGTGTGTAGTCTTACCTGCTGCTGAAGAAATTGTGTACACAATGGACAATGTTACTGCTAATACTATCCACTTCATGTTGACTCTGTAAAAGAAATTGAAAAGTGTGAGAAAAGTTGTTTTTTATGTTTAAATGCAATTACTTACAGAATTAGGTTTCCAGGTAATCAGTTGTTGGAACTATCAACACCTCACAAGTGAAGAGACAGATTCAGGCACTTTTGTGCTGATATTAGTAAACTTTTATCAATTTTATCAGTTTTATTGTAATACCGGTATATTATCAGTTTCTGTTTGATGTATTGTGCAATAAACCTATTGTGATTGTTTATCAAGTCACAAAAGTCAATAAATCAATCCGAAATTACATTATTTTATTGATGTGTTTTATACATTGACTCCAAGGCCTTGTTAATGTAATTCCTGATTAGTGAACTCAACTGATTAAATACGGATGGTACAGAATTGTCAAAAACAGTTTTCAACGTGCTGGAGATTGCTGAATTTGCCATTCCACCCATAAACCCACTCACCAACTTGGTGTCGAATTGCGCGATATCAAACTTGAGCTTCAAGTCACCAAGAACAATAGAATTTTTTTCAGTGTAATCAATTGGTGCGTCAATACTGATGTTAATATTTTTAGCCGTTATGGAAAAAGGACCTCGACTTTGCAAAGGGATAATTTTCGCAATTTTGCCGTCTAAACTGTTGTTTCCACTCAAACAAAGTGAAGGGATTTTGAAATTTACGTACAATCGGGGCGGGGAAAGCAGGATGTCACCGCCCGCGATCGTGAAACTGGACAAACCTATCAAAGTCAAGTTTGTAAGGTTGCCTTTGACGTCGATGTAACTACTAAGTCCCTTTAGGTGATCTTTCGATATTGAAAAACTCCCAAGGTTGAGTGGATCCAGAGATGGTATATTGAGAGCAGAGAAACCCTTTTTGACTGTTTCTTTTAAGTTTGCGAACAACTTGTTGAAAAATTCCTTCGTACTGCTTGTATCCCTTACAAAACGAGAGTTAAATCCTAGAAGAAAATTTTTTTTGAATTTTATAATAAATAAACTTTATAATTAATATTTACTTAATGTGTTAAAACGGGAGTTCGGATTAAATTTCCAATTGTCTTCTGCCAATACTTGGAAAACCTAAAATTTTATAATAAAAATTATAATTTTTATAATCTTATTCGTAACATTTAGGTGGTGGGAAAGTTATGGCAATAAAATCATGAAAATATTCGCATGAGTATTCCCAAAAATAATCTTTAAAATTTCAAAATATTTCTTTAAAAATTATATATATTTTTTTAAATACAATCATTGTAGCAGTCTACAAAATGTGTTTTAAGTTTTAATGTTTTCTGTACTAAATAATGTTGTTTAAATTAAACACAGAATTAATTTGTAGTGAGAAAAACTTTGTTTTATGTTGCATGAAGTGACTGTTGATCTACTCGAATGTTTTTTAAAACGTTTATACATGTTATTATTTTTTCTCATAAAAATAGCTTTTATTTTGTAAAAACCTTAGTTTTTAGAAAACAAACAGCATTTATCGAAAAAACATCATCTCGTTTTCCTTGAAGTTGTAATTGAAATTGGCAAATAACAGTTGCCATCTGTGTACAGGAAGAGCTGCAGGGACATTTTCACACCTGACCTTGCTGTTATAATACGATGTTTCACTTTTGAGCAATGTGTTGAAAATTCAGATTAGGGACTTTTTTCAAATGACATTAAGTACGGTAACCATTTTTCGAACAAATAATTTTTTTTTAAATGAGTAAAATGAGTAAATAAGTAAAAATAAAAATTTTTTCCAAATATTCCCTAATTTATCAAATATAATATGATTTTATATGTTGTTTTTTTTTTAATGACGTAATTCGTACTTACCCTATTTGCTGTTTATATTAGAAAAAATATGTTTCTACTTAACTTTTACATGATAGATAAATGATAAAATTATTACATACCCCAAATGCAAAGAGAACGGCGATACACAGATGTACGTTCTTCATGATGCTGATAAAAGTAAAAGAAATGCACTTTGAATTCTTTCATTTATTAACATTCAACACTTTCTCAAACCAACCTTGTCATCAATTTTCTAATGATACTTCAATGTCAATACTGATCTACAAATTCCTGAATGATACTTTGGTAAAATTGTGTACCTTAACTACACATTACGCAATAACTTCAAACACACCTGACTTAATTCCCTCATTTTTTACTTATTAAAAATTGAAGAAACAGATAACGACATTTCATATCATTTAATTGACACTTTTGCTGACTGCTAATGCATGTTCATTGATAACACTTTGCAAACCAAGCTTAACAGGACCATCTATCAACCTAAACACAATATTTTTACTCAGTGCTGCTATGACGTTACTTACAGAACTAACGACAAAATCAAAAATGGGTAAAACGTCCAATTCAACGTTAACTTTCCCTACTGTAACAATATCAAACTCTTTTAAAATAAACCGAGTCTTTTCTGAATTCATTTCCAGTTGAATATCCATTAGCACGTCTTGAATTGTCACTGAAGCTGTACCAGTGATGGTATAACTGAGTACACTGTAATTTAAATAAATAAATAAATGAATAAATTATTGTTTGGAAATGTGTGTTAAATGCATTACTTTGTTGTCCATTTTAGTTGTCCTTTTAGTAGATGAACTCTGAGTTTAGCTTGAATGCATTGAATGTCATTAGGTTTGTAAATTACAGCTGCGTCTTCTTCTCTTCCCATAGTTCCCATTCCTAGTAATGAACCCGTGACGTGGGTGTTTATTATGCTCACATCTATGGCATTGTAGGGATCTAATTTCCTATTCATATATATTAATACTCATTAATATTCATCAAAAATTAAAAAAACACATTACTTTGCTAAAATGTATTCTTTCACATGGTGAACTATGTCATCTACATAATCATTTGGGTCTGGTATCACAAACTTTGACTGTTCTGCTGACAAAAGTGTATTTTTAGAAATATATTTAAATGATGTTGTGTAAGATATTTACCTTTTTTAGATTCACAAATGTAAATAGATGAAATTAAAAGAATTAATATGAAATACATTATTTTGTATGAAAAGCTGTGATTTCAAGGCGTTGAAAGTGACTTTTTTTTTTTATCTTTTTCAGATAACTTATCATAAAAAAATGGCTTCTCAATTTAAGTTTGTTTATTTATTGTTCAGATATACATGTTTTTTTTTCACACATATTACATTTATGGTTTAAGATTTTCTAACGCTTCTATGCCAACTTTGTCAATGGTTTGTTGTATAAATCCCTGAATTGTCCCTTCAAACAGTTTGACAGTCATATTTTTAAACAAATTCGACACTGCACTTGACAAAACTGATACAATTCTATCCCAGAATGGGATTGGCAAAGTCTTAGTTTCGACCGTCACCTTTCCTAGATTTCCCACTTTGAATTTAGTCAGTGTGACTTTCTTCGTGTTTAAATTGGCGCGCAAAGTGATGTCAGCTGATGAGAATTCTTGAATACCAACAACGTAGCCGTTGACAGGAATAAATCCAAGACTTGAAAAAAATTAATAAATAGTTTGTATAATATTTTGAAACTATGTGAAGCCATTTTACTTAATAGTCCATTCGAGATTGGCTTTGAGATCGGACACTGCAAAAACACCATCAATTTCAATGGTGTCATCTTGTTTGTTGTACCGAAGATTCGTTGGTCCAGCTCGGTGCAGTGACATAAGATTATGCAATTCTCCTGTTAGATGCACGTTTAGGATATTGTAGTCAATTGCTGTGAACGGATCCATGTTCCTGATGATCAAAAAAAAAAAGTTAAATTTTAAAAATAAATGCAAAACTTTTTCTGACTTAGTATGAATGAGTTCCCTAATACTGAGCAGAAGTTTGTCTATGTATTCATCAGCATTTCCTTCAGCATCTAAACGAATATTTTTAAAAATTATTTTTGTATAAAATTAATAAAATATTACAGTATTAAACCTTTTTGAAGTGGTACAGCGATTGCTGCACTTAGAACACATGTAAAGAAAAGAATGCAGTGCATGAATGCCATTTTCTCTGGGTTGTATTTTTTACTTTTGAAAGCGGAATAAATGATTCGCTTCGTATTTTAAATACATCTTTATCTTAGATTTCGGAGGAATAAAGCAGCTGTTAATACAATATAAACGTCTCGTGAGAAAACTTCTAAAGGAACCGTCTGTGATTAATGTTCAGCTTATCTGAACTTCTTGTAGATAATTTTTTGGGTAAGTTGAAAAAAATTATTACATGAGATTTGGGGTTTGGGGTTTGTAAATACTGAATACTTTTAAAAAATGATGGCATGAAATTGTTCAGCTTTTTTTAAAGGTGAGCGTAGGCTTTACTGCAAATCTAAACTATTGATACCCCTATTACATTCTTTCCTGCATGACATTAAGTTTTATTTTTTTAATTTATTACAAGTTATTTTATTAATTGTATTTAGAGCTAGAGAAATGATGTTAAATGCAAGGTTAATAAATACTACAAAAGATTCAATTGTTCACAATTTTGTACGTTTATTTAGATAACAGCAGATTTATTTCGAGTACCGTTGTTACAGTCTTGGCTACTAAATGATAAATGAGTGCTTAATAAGTATTTACATAATTTTTTTTGTCTGAAATTATGGAATTCGGCATTTACAATCACCGTCTATAAAGAATTGAGCAGTTGTCTCGATGAATCAAGTTGAGATTTAAAGGTGCAAAGTTCAATAAAAAGTAAATTATAAATAGTTGTAGTACCGTAATTTAAAAGATGTTTTGAATTTTTGTTGTATCATTAATCGATCTGAATAAATCAAAAAGTATCCGGTCTTAATTAACATTTTAAAGCATTAAAATCATCGATTTTGTCTTTGAATCTCTAATTTTATTTTCTTAAAATTTTATATAGAAAGCAAACAAATATTTTTCACATAAAAACAATTTTCTTTATTTCGTCTATTACATTCATCAAAACACATTTAAAATGGAATTCCCAGTACTGCAAAGTGATTCAGCGTGTCTTCAACTATTCCTTTCACCTGACCTTCAACAACTTTTGCTATCGAATTTTTCGCCATGTTGGCCACAGCTGACGTTACCATAGCTGCGATTTTATCCCAAAAAGGAATGGGAACTGCCTTTACTTCAGTAGTTATCTTGCCAACCTCAACAACCTTATATTTGGTGATGATAAGAATTTGAGTGTTCAAATTCACGCGGAATCGAATGTTGGTCACTATGTCGTCCACAGAACTGACAACTTTACCCACAGCGGGGTAAAATGGCAACCTGTAAAAACAATAACATTTTTAAAATATTAAAAAAAAAAAAAAATTCATTATAAAATCTTACGCTACAGTCCAATTTAATTTAGCCGTTAAATTTTTCAACCCGAAATTGGCATCGATTTCAACAATTTTACTAACTGGGTTGTAATTGCGTTTTGCGTCTCCTTTGCGGTACCAATGACTCATACCGTACAACTCACCATTGAGTTTCACGTTAAGAAACTGGTAATCAAGTGCTGGGTACGGATCGAGTTCTCTGCATTAAAATCATAATTACGTTACGGAACCTACATAGAATAATAAGTATTTTACTGTTCAACTATATGTTTGTTGACTTCGGTCAAAAGATCGTCCAAATAGTCGTTAGGAGATGGAGTCGAGCCACTTTCAGAACTTCCAGCTAAAGAAAAGAGTTAAATGTAAGATTAGTAAGTGCTACGAGAGTTTCAATGAGTTACAACTTTGTGCATTTATTGAGATAACCGAGCAAACGGCGAAAAGGATAAAATACTGCAAACTCATTTTGGTTACGGTATAGTCACAAAGCAGTAGAGCGAGTAAATGCTAGATTAGTGTTTAATGAGTATTTATATAGAAGTTTTTATCACAAACTACCAGATTCAGCGTTTACAAAGTTACCTTCTGTGAAAATTGAACACTTGTTTCGCTGAATGATATTGCGGATAACAGAGCGAAGTTCAAAATACAAAGTTCTAAGTTTCTCATAAAGAATTGTTAACATTATTGAACGTCATTGCAAATTTCCCCAGAAGAAGAAATTTTAGATAAAATAAAGATTAATAAATGATACACCTGAATTCTCACGTAAATTTATTCAGTTCGTTAACTCTAACACACAAAACACACCTTAAAAGTCACTCAAACATTAACTCCACATCCTATTGACATGACATCTTTTCTTCATCATTACAACTTCAATAAAATTTTCAACTTTCTTGTGACCCATGATAAGAATTAGAGGAAATTTTTCTTTTTCTTTTTCCACATCCGGGATGTAAACAAGAAAGATCATTACAAAGATGTCTGATGTGTCAAACTTTAACTTTCTCCAAACTTCTTACTTTTGACCCTGGCCTCTCTTGATGACATCAATTCAAGTTTTTTCTTGGAACCCAAACACCTGACTCTTGATTTATTTATCACATTCCCTTTAAATACCCCCACCTTTTTCTCAAAGTGGGTCACTGAGAGTAAAAATGAGGACACAATGAGGGTTGGGGAGAAAGAGAAACTTTTGTAGTGTCTAGCATTGTTTATTGGGTGGACTTCAAGGATCTAGTTTTTAAATAAGGTGATTGTACCATCAATCATTGTAACTTTATGTTTTATTCAGTGATCTTTTTTTAACTATTGAAATTAAAATAACCATAATGCTTAAGTTAACACTTTCATGCCAGTAAAGTCCTACTGACCTCCATTTTCTGCACCACCCAGATCCTGGATTCGAGTTCCTTCTATTTTAACTTCTCAAGCCTTTGATTACAACATATTCAGTCTTTTTCTTATGAGATAATAACTACATAAAATGATAAAAATATTGAAAATCTTATCTAGTACCGTAGTGTAGGAAGGGAAAAGATGACTGCTTAAAAACCCAGATTCATAAATGAATTTTATTATGATATTGTACTAGTGTAATGGATGACTATAGCTGCCCCTTGAACTTTCCTGCTCGCCACTGGAACAAAAGGAAATGATTTTATTAATTACCTTTTTGCAATAATATTCTAGAATTCCACAATAAGATTAGTTAAAACCACTACGTCACACTACTTAATCAACTTGTTTACACTTAATGACCATTTTGCGTCATTCTAAAAATAATTATGGGAAAATAATGTTTTTACTGTGAGACCAACACTTCAGAAAATATTATGTAATTTTTACAAGCATTTTGTCTGAGACTCATAATTCTCACAAAATCCTACTTAATTATTCCAAAAAACACAGTATACAATGAGTATTATTCAAAGTGGGATTTTGTAAGATAATAACTTCCTAAAAACTTGACTCTTATTTGAAATGATTGCAACATCAATTGCACATTTTAAATCACAATTGTTCATTACTTTCCTCCTCAGACCTCAAAACCATACAGTACAATATATAGATTAAAACAGACAATTTAAAATAGGTTCATGACAACATTATACAATGACAATAAACAACTGCAAGTAACTCACTTGTCAGTTTTGTTCTCAAGAGAGCATGCAATTTGGGAAAAAAGAACAGGATGTAAAGGTGTTTTAAAGAAAAAAAATTGAGAAAGTGAATGAAGCACTCATCATCAAATTATTCCTTTCTTTTCTTCACGCTTTTCTAAACATAATTTGTGATTCATCATAACCTCACAGGTGCAAAACAACACCTCATCTAACTTCCAAAAAAATATATTCTAATTAAAGATGCACATCCTTGTCCTTCACCTAAACTTGTGCAATGGGATTAAAACAAAATCACACATGACCCTAAACTGTATCCTTCTTGATCACTACTTTTTAATTCTTTACGTAATAATTAGTTAGAATGGCGAAAGCGACTTGTTATGCATCCTGTTCCAAATCCTCGCATCAGCGAAAGCCCTCGTTCTTCATCACGTGACACAAAAGACGCCACTCACCTTCCCATTGGTCAAGGCAGCACATAAAAATCAGTCTCACAGACTTTCTTCCTTCATCTATATTTACCTTGATCATTGCTGAAGGTACAAGCAAAACTCCTCAACATCATAACACAGCAAAATTATTGGAAAAAATATAGAGGTAAGATTTGATCTTATTTTATTTTTTATTTATATATTTTTTTAAATTGTTATTGTTTTGATGGAGGTAGAAATGTGGGTTATCAATTCGAGTTATA
Source organism: Geophilus truncorum (assembly GCA_034695745.1). Classification (NCBI taxonomy): domain Eukaryota; kingdom Metazoa; phylum Arthropoda; class Chilopoda; order Geophilomorpha; family Geophilidae; genus Geophilus; species Geophilus truncorum. The sequence continues at coordinate 9,186 of JAQFZP010001834.1, forward strand.
ATGGCATTGGCCTTTGAGGACGTGGAAATTGACATACACTTAGGTGTTCAATGACCCATTTTTTGCATTGAATGAACTGGTAAATGAGGTCTGGGGATTTTAAGTTTCCGAGTTTACTTTGAGGTGTTTTAGATGAGTTTTGTACATCGTGTCAATGTTTCACGTCTTCCGTGGTAATTATGGGAATGTCGTGACAAAAGACGGATTTTTTTATTTTTTTTTTTTAATTTCGTATCTTGGCCTTCAAATGCTGCATGTGCGGTTGCAGTCTTAAAAATCCACTTTCTAGGTATGACTAAGTCTTTTTTTTTCTATTTTATTATTCGCTTCAGAAGCGATGAAAATTAAAGAGGGAGTTCACGTATTTGAGCAAAGTTTTTATTACCATTATTATTTTTTTCCTAACCAAATCTGAGTGCCAAACACTCAAAACTCTTTTATTTAAACTTGTTTTTATATTAAACGATATCAATTTCTTCAGAAGAATATAAAAAGTTACACCTTTTTTAACCTCTTTTTTTTTTTTTTTAACAACGCATTAAAGTACAGTTATAACTTGAATAAATTCCAGCTTGACTAACAGAATTTATCATGTATAAAAACATTTTCAAAATGACTAATAGCGATTTTCTGCTTAGTAAGGATTGTAACAGAAATGCAATCACACTGTTAAATGATTATTTAATACTCATATGGGTTTTAAGGTCGAGGTGAAATCCGTGTGAGTGTAAATAATTCTCTTCATCATTTCCTTTCTTCATCAGAAAAAGATGAAAAGATAAAATTCAGTTAAAAAAAATTATTTAAATTAACAAAAATGTTTGAAAAATGTTTGATATTTCCTTTGTGAAAACGAGGTCAAGCTTCCTGGTGGCTTGTTTATTATAATTTCTTACTAATTTACTCCTATTTTGTTGTTTCATTCCCCCAAAAACCACACCTTAATTATACAGTTATATAACTATGTGAAAATTCTCACGAGATTCTTCAGTAATTAAGTATCGAGTGTTAGTGAAACCAAGGTCAGTTGGTCACTTTTTTCTCTCCGGATCCTTTGTTTCCACTTTCCCACATGTCGGGGAATTTTGTTTTATAGGTACCTTAAAGATTAGTTGCGGATATAAACGTTTAACTAGAAAAGGATCTCGAAAAGGAAAGGTGTAGACAATTCACTTTTCGTGTCACTGAACCCTTGGCCTTGTTTTATTAGTTATTCTTACGACTCTTTCGTCGTCCATTCTTTTCTAAGGAATTCCATTTCCTGGTTGAATGGTGGTATTAAAGAGATATTTATAATATTGGTGTTCCGTGAAATTTCTTTTTAATTTATGTTAAGTAGAATAGAAAATGCTATATACTGATGTGAGTTTTATTTATTTTTTCTAGAATGGCAGCAGGGTTACAAGCACTGTTGCTGGCGATGATGCTGTCAGATGCAGCTAGAGCACAAGATGGTGAGAAATTGATATTTTAACGGGGGGGGGGGGGGGGGAAAGGGGGGGAAAGGGGGGTTAGGGGGTTCGGATAAACTCAAATACTGTCGACGAGATTTATGGGATTTGTGAAGATTTTATTAAAAATTTACAAAGATTTACTTGTTTTTCAAAGATTCGCAAAGATTTTTCAAAGATTTGTGAAGAATTTATTAAAGAATTTTTACAAAGATTCGCGAAGATTTTTAAAGATTTTAGAAATTTTTCGAGAATTTTGATGAATTTTAGGGATTTTTGGAAGATTTTTTGACCAAAGATTTGAGATTATCAAAGATTTTTTAGAGATTTTTTTGACCCGTCATATTTCGAACCTTTCGTATTTTAAGTAAAGTTTGTGACGTCATCATTTGAAATTGATGCACTGATGGGATAAGTCAATGAAAGTGGGTCACCCACCATGTCGCAACTGAACACTTTAACAAATTATTTTCTTATACAGTACTCACCATCAGTTATTTTTATTTAAATTCCAGGTTGGAGGTTTCCAAACAGCAGATCACTAAATATCACCGATTCAAAGGATTCGTCGTTGAATTCAACGGACATAGCGGGTCGCAACTCGATCAACATCGTCATCAACACCCCACCCGAAACATTTCGTCCGGGAATTAATCCGTCCGTATCCATCAACGGCTTTCCTGCAAACCCAAACTTAATCCCCCAATCCCCATCGTTCCAACCGTTCAGACCGGTCGCGTCCTTTGGAAACGGATTTAACAAACCGAGATTCGGAGCCCAAACTCCCTCTGGATTTAACCAATTCAACCAATTCACCTCTTCGTCTAACTTTAACCCTTCCGGCACTAATTTCGGAGCCGGAACTCGATTCCAACCGAACTCCGGCTCTAATTTCGAAACCGGAAATCGATTCCAACCGAATTTCCGACCATCAATACCAAATCCGAACTTTGGAAGTGGAATGGGAGGATTTAACCCAAGACCTCCGAATCCAATAGTTAACCAAGGATCTGGTCGAGATCCCCCTTTCGGAGGACCGTTCCAACCGACCGTACCCCAACGTCCACCGTCGTTCGTACCCCCACCCTTTGGTCAAGAGTGTTCTTGCACCGCTTTCTACTTGTGCAAAGCCAGCGACGTGGTTTTGGGAGGATCGAATTGGCTGGATCAGAGAAGCGCCAACAAAGATGTGGTGGCTAGTGGAACTAATGGCACTGCGCTCGACGAAGACGGTGAAGCGAAGAACGACACAGCCGAGGAAGTTAACGAGGATGCCGCATTGGACGGCTCTGCACTCGACACGAACTCAACGCTCTTTCGCTCGAAACGCGCCGATGACGATGACGACATGACTGCGAACAATGACACGGAGGCTGACTTGAACGGGGTGAGTAAACTGAGTATTTATAATTTAAAAATATTTAAAAAGAATTTTAAAAATAATAAATAAATAAAGCCCGGATAAATGCATTTTACGTTTAAAATCTTTTTTAAAAATTTTTTAAAATCTTAAATTTCAATTTTCCATTAACAAAGACGATTAATTTGTCACCTACTGTAAATCAGGAAAAAAAATTATTATATATAATAATGTTTTTGTTGCATATAAATGCATATATAAAACTCAATTTATTTTTGCGTAAGATTCCGGGTTTCATACATAAATAATTTATCACTAGATGACATAATAAAAAATATTATCTTCTTATTGACAGAGATCCGGTTTCAACTCATTCCAACCTTTCCCACCACCCCCAATACCCGGACCGGGACCAGGTCCGAACCAAATCCCAAACGATCTCTCACCAGGCCGTCCGATCACCCACACTCCTGGTTGTCCACCACTGCAAGTGTGTTGTCGTAACTCCATCCTTCCACCCCAACCTGGAGGACCCCAACCTGGAAGACCAGAACCCATTCCGCCACCACAGGCGAAATGCGGCACGAGGAATTTGAACGGCATTGTAGGAAGAGTTAAAAACCCCAATTTGGTCGAAGGTGAAACCCAGTTCGGAGAGTATCCCTGGCAAGGTGCAATCCTTCGCAAAGACGGCAGTAATAGACTCTACGTGTGCGGTGCGACCCTCATTTCACCCACCCACGTTCTCACAGCTGCCCACTGCGTTCATACCCATCTACCCATCAACTTGAAAGTGCGTTTGGGCGAGTGGGACGTGAGTGGGAACGCCGAACTGTTCCCTTACGTAGAAATCGACATCGCTGAAATTAGAATTCATCCCGAGTTTTACCCGGGAAATTTAAACAACGACATTGCCGTCTTGAAGTTGGCATTTCCCGTCGACTTCATTGCTTCGCCGCACGTGGCACCCGTGTGTTTACCGCCGAGGTTCGAGTCTTTCGCCGGACAAAGATGCGTCGTTACTGGATGGGGTAAAGATTCGTTCGGATTTGAAGGAAGTTACCAGAATATATTAAAACAAGTCGATCTCCCGGTGATCGCTAACTTCGACTGCGAAAATCGGTTGAGACATACTCGATTAGGACCTGGATTTTTCCTACATCCTGGATTTTTATGCGCTGGAGGTGAACCGGGGAAAGATGCGTGCAAGGTAAGAGTGGTAAATAGTACCACTGATTTCAATGACATCTGTTGACAGTTTTAAAATTTTATTTATTTTTTTAGGGTGATGGTGGAAGTCCATTAGTGTGCGAATTAAACGGCGCTTTCGTAGTTGCCGGTCTCGTTTCGTGGGGAATCGGTTGTGGCCACCCAAATGTTCCTGGAGTTTACGTACGAGTTGGCGAATACATCGAATGGATCAAACAGGCATCTTTATTTTAATAAAACTGGATAACGTGTAGTTCATTTTGTATAAATCCTTTCATAATATTTCGTGTTTTTTTGATGTGCAAGTTTGAGTTGCAATACGTAATCACTCGTTGATTTGACGCAAAACTGGATTTTGTGCTTTTTTTTATATAAAAACTGAATAAAAAATACAATTTTTCATAATATTAATGCTTATTCGTCTATTTTTACCAAATTTAAAAATACTTCTTCAAACTCCTACTCATTCTAAGAAAGGAAATTCCCATAGGAAATCCTTTACAAATGAACTTTTTTTTTGCAACTTACAAAACATGTAATTTACAATTACAAAATTCAACCTTGAGTAAAAGCTAGAATTATGCAACTATTAATGAACAAAAACCACAGGCCAAGAGACTAATAAATAAATGCAACAAATGCAAAAACGATTTAACAAAATCAGTGGTTTTTCCCAGTTAAAATACTTTCAAATAAACTCAAAAAATGTTACGTCACTCAAGTCACCATGACCTAATACAATAAATTAGATACACTTTACTAAGAAGTTTACTCTTATCCAGGTCACTCATCATCATTTACAATGCGCCTTGGCATTGTCTCCTAATTACATAATTCAAAAAAACAAATACAAAATGCATAAAAAAATGTCTTATTTTTTTTTTATGTGCGGCATCTCGAGAAATGAAATTAAGAGTTCGGGGAAGGTGAAGGTGAGAGTTAGGGGAGGAGTTGAAGAAAATTTTGTGTGCCAATCACGTATAACCGAGTGTTTATAAAGGTTTCAAGTGACGTAAATGAGCGGCGGTGACCAGTTCTCATTAGGTTTGATGTTTGCTCCCGAGTTGCAGGTAAGAAAATGCTTTTAAAAGTGTATTTAAACTGTAAAAATCTTAAATTCGTTGCTTTATTCAATTTTCACTTACGTAATGATGCACAATTTGTGTGCGATTCAGAGCGTTTCATCGAAAAAAGTTTAATGAAGGCCAGGTTTTTTAAAGAGTAAAACAGGATGTTGATTCATGGAAATCGCTCAAAGTAATCTATAGTGATTTCGATCTAGTGGTCAATTACAATGTAATTTCAATGTAATTCAGGACTGATACTTATATAAAGCCTTTTTCAGTGCGTGTAATAAATTCCTCCTTTCATTTTATGACCCAGGTTGCACAGTGACCACATCGATGATTAAAATGAAGCAAATACTCTTCGTTTTATTGATTGTCTGTCCAACCACTTACGGTAAGTGACTGACCATCAACCACTTGTAATTTTTTTATTATGAAATTTGATGTTACAGGTCAGGAACAGTTCGAGGAATTCCAATCTTGCGCATGCGAAATTGGTGGCAGTATTGGTCAATTATGCAAATGCGTGCCTTATTATTTGTGCAATAACAACAGTATAGTCACAGACGGAGGTGGACTTCTGGATTTCAGAGCCATCACAAGACCACCGATAGATCCTGTGACTGAATCACCACTTGATGATGTAAGTTCTGATAATCATCTTTTGGTATGGTAAATTTTAAAACTTGTAACTTATAATTTCAAACAGAAACGAGGAGAGTGCGGACTTTGGAGCGTTTGCTGCTCTTCTCCGATCGAAGGACCCGTGTCTCCGCCACAACCGGAACCACCAGCTTCATTCGAGCATAAATGTGGAGTGAGGCACAAAGATGGCATCAAAACAAGAGTGCTTAATATGCATCTTAGAAATGACGAGGCCCAGTTTGGAGAGTATCCTTGGCAGGTAAATATTTAATTAACTAATTAAAGTAATAAAATATTTCTACATATTTTTTTTTTTTTTTTAATTTAAAAAAAAAAATTAAAATTTTAGGCCGCCATTTTAAGAAAAGAAGGCTCCATCAATGTATTTGTGTGTGGAGGATCCCTAATTGGAGATAGAGTTATAGTCACAGCTGCTCATTGCATTAAAAAGTAAAAGAAATTATAATTTCTCAAGATTTTTTTCACTTATTTACTTATTTCCCAGATCACAGCCTCAAACTCTCAAAATCCGTCTTGGAGAATACGACACTCAAAGCACCAACGAAGGACTCCCACACACCGATGTAGATGTTTCAGAAATCATCATTCACAAAGACTTCGACCCACTTAATGCCCAAAACGACATCGCATTGTTAATCTTGGCCGAAGATGTTCAATTTGCTGAACACATTGACACTGTTTGTTTACCTGAAGAAGGAGAAGAGTTTACGGGAAAGAAATGTCTAGTGACCGGATGGGGCAAAAATGCATTTGGTAATTTTATTATTTTAATTAATACTTTCAAGCTTTGAAATCTTTTAAATTAATTTTGTTTTTTCAGATCTCACTGGAGAGTACCAACGTCTTTTGAAGTCAGTTACACTCCCGGAAGTACCCAATGATCTTTGTGAGAGTCAACTTCAAAAAACTCGATTAGGACCTTATTTTAAACTGTTTCATGGTTTTATGTGTGCGGGAGGAGAAGAAGGAGTTGATGCGTGCAAAGTATTATAAAATTGTATAATGTTTTGAGTGTTTTACTTACTGTTTTTGAATTTTAGGGAGATGGAGGTGGCCCTCTGGTGTGCGAACAAGGTGGAGTGTATAAATTAGCCGGAGTTGTGGCTTGGGGTATTGGTTGCGGTCAAAAAGATGTACCAGGCGTGTATGTTAAAGTATCCAAGTACCTTCAATGGCTGGATGATGAAGCTATTTCAAGAGGTTTGAAATTGTATTAAAATTTGTCATTAAAGTTGTCAATTGTCTACAAGATTAATTTATTTGAATAATAAGTTTTATCGTTAAATTCATACTTTTATGTATTGCAATTTGAATAATTACTGGTATTTTAAACTTTCAATTATGTTCTGAGGTTCTGACATATGAATATTTTGCTCAATAAAACAAGTTAAGATACTGTGTTTGTTTTTATATTTATTGTTGTAATTAGTTTCATTTAATATCAAATGAGAAAAAAATATAATCAAATTTAGAAAAAAGGATTAATATAGTATCATCTCTTAAAACATATTTTATTTTTATAGAAAATCTTTCTTCCAACTTAATTTCATTTTTCCCTTTTTATTACCATTTTTTATTTATTTTTAAATTCGTAAGTCGGTTATTTTTTTGGTCTTTTTTTCACTTTTACGTTCAATTATGTGTCAACTTACATGTTTAAAGTCGCCATGTGTTGTGTCGTCGCCGTCATCCTTGACCTTGCAGTCGAATTTCAACCGGTCGCAATCTTCTCCCATCTTCTCCAATGCGCTGACGTCACGACCCGCGCATGCTCATTGCAGG
>JAQFZP010001835.1:0-16714 GCA_034695745.1 Geophilus truncorum
ATGAACAACGAGTCCGTTGAGATAAGAGGCGGTCAAGTCTAGAGTAAACTTAAAACGACAAACATTTTAAGTAAAGTGGACGTTAATGGAAAAGTGGTCAAATCATGTTGAGATAAAATGAGCAAGTTTGTTATTTTTAAAGCAGAAACTGTTTTTTATTTTTCCACAAACGCCGAAAGAGCAAAAAAGTGTTCGTGGGAGCTGGAGTTGGACTCGGACATATTGCCCTTTAGCCAGTTATCGAACTGCAAGAGGTTCGTGACCTAAAAGGTGCGAGAAAGAGGTGGTTTCTCATAAATAGGGCTATAAGACTTTGTGCAAATGGATTAAAGCGCCAGTAAAACTGTAAAGCCTGGTGCTATCAGTGCTTTAGTGACGGCTCACTGGGATTGGTTCCAAAATCATCTTCCGTTTGCTGCGGTATATCGCCATAAACCGAGACGGAGAAGAAAAGGAGGTTAGGTCTCATTTTTCTGTGCCATCGCTTTCACACCAATAGATTCGCCTTCGCCTTCTTTCTTGCTGCTAATCCTGAAAAAGTGCTTTGGGCTCGACTCGCTTTAAAACGCTCGATAATGGAGAGGTGAAAGAATAAGTCGGTGCTCACTTTAGACCCCGAGCCTAGGGTTAGGCCCACACTTGGGTTTGGGTGCGAATGTGTACAGAACGAACCGGCACAATGCGTGCTGCTAGAGGGCGCCCAATATGTTCCAATCTCAAGTCGAAGAGCAGATGCTCCTGACAAGTAGAAAGTAAAAAAGAGAAATCCTTCCGGAACCCGTCTTTTTCATTTCGTATTTTTTCATCTTCTCTTTTCTCTTTTTGCCCTATGGGAAACTGAGGGTATTGGCAAGTAATGACAATGCACATCGTTAAAAGTTTCGCTGTGTAATTTCATCCGATAGATGAAGAAGTTGCGAAATTATGTCCACTTCGCACTTTTTATATTTTTATTGCTTAACAGCTTTTATTTATTTTTTTAGTAACATGTTATTGTGTTAGGTATTCTCTTGGAACTTACACAATGATAACTTTGAAAAGCTATTTTTGTATTGGCAGTTCTGGTGAACTGAAACTAGGCATGAAATACGCTTGACGGCTCTAGAAATGTTAAGGGGTGGAGTAATGGGAAGTGGTTTGATAATAGTGGAACGTTACACGAAAGGTCAAACGATTGTGGATTTGTTAACAACGTATTTTACAATTTATTTTTTTAATATAAAATTTCGAATTTAAGGTAAAGGCAATAAATTATGCAAGATGGAAGCCAATTTACCCGAGTCTGAATAAAAAACAGGCGGTTTCTTTGAACTTTGGTAACACGCTAAAGCAAACAATATGCTAAATTTTGTCATTAAAAAATTAAAATGAATGTCGAAAAGGGTTTGAATTTGTTGAAAATTAATATTTAGAATTTTGCATAATTATGCATATAATCCTCTTTCAATACGAAAATACCTGGAAAATGCATTCTTAGAGTTTTCTGTTTATTATTATATACTACGCATCCAACATAAAAATTCAGTCAATATTTTCTATTTTTGTTTTAATATTGTAAAATCCTATTTATATGTTTTGTTTTTGCTGGCTGCTCTCAACCTTTGTTTTTTTTTTACTTGTTGATTAAAGGTAAACTGAATAAATTATGAATTCCATTAAAGGTCTTATCATGATTTTGATGTAACTTAAAAGAAGGATTTTCCAAGATTATAAAATAGATTTAAATTAAAGCTGCATGCTTGCCTTGGCCTTTTTATTAAAACTCGGTGCACCTTTTTGGGTTGAGGGTGAGGGAAGTGTGGGTTGAGACTTGTGGGAGAGATGAAAATTTACAATTTATGTTGTAAAGGTTGAAGTTTAATAGATGGTACAGAAAAGATGCGAGACTGAGTATGTAGAATGTATTAATTCTTAGGCTGCTTTCTGAAAATTGAATTATCCTTGCATTAGTTTTCTTCCCATGTGAAATCTTAAGTTGCATCTAATCAAATTTAGCATATAATTCTTATGTTTAGCCTTTGACTGTGGCGGTAAGGGAATATTTGGAAAAAAATTTCAGTACCGAATTAAGAAGAGATTTGACAGATTTGTCATTTTTTTTCTTATTTTATTTCCTTAGTTTTCGTTTTATATTTTTTTATTTTTATTTTTTAAATTCAATTTGGCTTTCAAACTTGCATGATTGTTTGGTAGAAATTAAATTTTAAGTCTGTGATGTTCGCAAAGTTCGCTTCGTCACGCTTGTAAATTATTTTGTTAATTTATTTCCTAAGCCATCTTTCTCATTAATCTCAGTGGAATTAGGTTTGGAATTACAAATCAAATTTGTTTACGGAAACCCCGAAATGTAGCGAGAGGGGCTTTGCGCTGCACCAATTGTTTTCTTATCTTATCAAGAAAGTTTTACTTTGCTGCAATCCACAGAATAAACAAAATCAGGAGCTAAGAAAATGCAGATAGCAGTGAAATTATGCCTTGCGCTAAATCGATATTAAACAACTGCTTTTCCCATTTGTCGTTAAAGTTGCAAATACACCCATGTGTCTCTTTTGCTCATTATTTTTCGTATGTCACGACAACTTCGGTCAATATTTTAAATTTTCTTGTAAGTACAGTATATGCTGTAAGATACATTTAGTTCCAAATTTCAACACCAGCTCTCAATATTAGAACAAATAACATCATCTGTTTGAGTCACATTTTCTTGAAAAGGTTTGATTTCACATCCGATAGGTCAAATATCCGGTTTGGCAAGAGGAATTGCAATAATCATTGCCATGACAACAAGTGACAAAATGTCAAGCGTTAACGAATTTTGTAAACACTCTTGGATCTTTGTAGTGATCTATACCTTAATTGGATTAAAGTAAGACATGGTTAATTATATTCAGATTCAATTGATTTTAAAAAAAAATAAAAAACAACACATATAATAGTTATGTCTTATTAATAATCATATCCATGGTTGCACTGACAAATTAATATTACAAATTATGCAGAAAAACATGTCGTGTTACCCTGCAACCAACGAATTATGTAAATATTTACCCGAATTGGATTTCATATACGGATAAAAGAATGCTTTCAAACACACCCACAGCATTTTCCAACTTATTTACCGAAGCAAATTTTATGCCAGGAAGGATGAATACTAATTCGATGTTAATATCCGTTTTTATTTGCTTAAGCTCGGATCGATATTATTAATTGTGATGAAAGTATGTTTACCGCGCGAATTAATTAAACGAATTCATCGTGGGCTTCGCTTCATCATATTACACACTAATTCTCTTCTTCATTGCACTTTACTATAAATTCTTGCGGTTCAATTGTCCTGCTTCGGCCATTATCCGCAATAGAGATAGACGTCTTTAACAGTAAATTACATCTTCCCTCTTCATTTTTTTCCTTTCTTTATACGCCAGTTCTCATTATATCTCGAAGTAAATTTATTAATCGACGACCTCACCAATTATTATAGGTGAAGTTTTTTTTTTTTTAAATTTAAAGAAAAAAATTTAATGGGCTCTACAAATGATGATTGTGTTGGGTTTTGTGTAAATGTAAGTCATCTCATTAGGCTTTATACAAGGAGGAATCTCCTTTACTTTATCTGGGGATTACTTTAAGAGAGAGTGGATGGGAAAAAATAATAAAGGAATTTATGAGGGAAAAAAATTTGCATTTCTCGTTTAAGTGCTTTCACGTTGTTGTTTTCGGTTGAAATAAGTAAGTTCGTGTTTACTTGATACTCTTCAAGTTTATCTTTTTCTCGTTTTTTTTTTGTTGTCTTTTGTGGGGAAAATGTTTTTATTATTTGATGGAAAAAAACAGAGAAGGTAATTTGGAATTGAATATGCTCTTTCTTGGTTCTTGTATTAGTTATCTCCAGGACATTTGTGCTCGGAATAAAGTGGTATTGGCAGATGGATGTCGGTCTTAATAAAGTCCAGTTTGGACGAGGCTGAACCTCGAGTTTCTGTGTTTATTACATGTCCAGTGACGGGAAATATATCTGACAGATTGTGGATTACACATTTACCAATGTTGAACCGATTTTTTAGTTTGGGAAAAAAGTGATTTTCAAATAGCAATTTTCCAAATACAGTACATAAAACTCAATTTTATCACTTTTTCGCTCAGGATTAAAACCATTGGGGTAATAGAAAAAAAAAGTGGAAATTGGCACGAAAAAGAAAGAGTCGTTATAAAATTACTATTTCAATCTTTGATGAGTGTCTCGTAGGCATAAAAGGCAGTTTTACAGTGTGTAAAAACCCCCTTGAGACCTCGGTACACATGATTAACTCGAGTTATGAATTCGACCGAGAAAAAAAAATGATGATCAATAATTACTATTTTATGACTGGAAAAAAATTTCCCTTTTATTACATCCATCTTTAACATCCTCAAACACTAAGTATAGATTTGTGCTGGCGGCACTGCACGTCACACATTTTCTATGCATGCGGAGAAAAATCCCAGGTCAAATAAAAAGTCTTTTTCCCTTCTTTCGAGTCACCTCTTTTTTTTTTTTTCGTATTTTATTTTTTTCCTTCTTACAGTAAGTCACGCACCATAAACAGACTCCTTGTTTGCTTCAAAGGCGTTAGCTGGGATGGAGGTTGCTACGCAAGACTTGGTGAAAAGGGGCTCACGTCTAGATGCAAGTAAAGGTGCAACCGTGTGGTCCGGGAGTCATTTATTGACAAAAATGAAGCCTGCATTGCATCCATTTAGAAGGTGCGTGCAGTTTGCTGGAGGAAATTCCACGAATGGGGACAATGAATCATACATACAATCATTCTAGCTCGGTATAAAAAGGAGAAAATGCATAAATGCAAATGTTTGTTTTTATTACTCTGTGCTGTGGGTTTTGTGCACATACACATGTCCTTGTGGTTTGTATTTTTGTAATTGTTGTGTTGCTGTGCCGAGTAGGGCATGCGAGTGTCTGAGTTTCATCACGTTGTGCGATCACTGTCAGCGAGTGTTTAATTTATGTTGTGTTGGGCTGTTTTCGGTAGATGAAATTATTCCGTTCCAGCGGTGCTCAATGAATCCGGTGTAATGATTTAATTCTGAGAAATCAATGGTCACGAGATAGGCTGTTATGCCGTGAAGCGGTTGCTCTCTTTGTCACTCAAAACTGAAATTTGCTCAATTTGAAATGCTCTTTAGGGGATTGCGATCGAGCAACGGCATTTGAAGGAATTACAAGAGAAAATCATGAACTTTTATGATACCGTATTGAGAATTATTATTTAAAATTGTAAGTTTGACTGCAGAAAATGGATTCTGAGAATTCTCAGTTTGTGACGCATCAAAACCCTACTTGAGAGAAATCCAAGATTAAAATATCCTGGTTCTGTAGCTGAACAACAATGCAACTTTTGCAGGCATTTCATGCTACAGAAGCAGCAGACATCTTGACGTCCTAAATCGCGGCAGTTCCCATAGTAAATTTTCCTGTTGATAAACGATTTCAAACGACTTTTGTGATCGTTTTTTATAAACTTTAACGTGACTTAAAAATAAGTTAACGATTAATTAATGTTTATGTTGTATATAAGTTAGCTTGATTTTTAATAATAAATCATTTCGGTTCACTCTACCTATACAGTACTTTTAAGAGCCTTTTAAAATTTAAATATTTAACATATTAAAAGCTAGCTTTATTTGTAATAAAATGCTACCGTATTTCTAACAGAAGTCTTGAAGTATGTTTTTAGTACACAATGGTGAGTAACCCATAGATTTAAACATCAATTTCATCTCACTTCAAATTTAAATTATATTTCGGTATAACCTCAAATCTCACTATCTAACATCAGTCTTTTACCAGTCCCATTAAAACCACATAAAAAATTGATCACATTCTCTTCCTTCGGCCTTCGCCATCACTCGAACTATTTTATTCCAACTTTTCCTTAACTCCAATATCGCCATTATGTTTGTGCACGTAGGAAATATGTAAATATAAATTGGAATGGCTTCGTCCCATTTGTTCTCAGATTATGTGCTGCGAGAACAGGCAACGCACTACAGCTTTGGCAAAGTGTCGAGCTGAAGGGATGCTCTTTACTTGTCATTCGAGTCTTAGGCAAAACGAGAGAGAGGTTATATTTTCTTTTTTCCTTCTTGTATGCCACCTCCTGCTGGGCGTCGAGCTATGCTCGTGATCTAGTGGTGTCGTTCACCAAGGTTGATAGTGGAAAATAAAAAAGTAATAGGCTATAAAATGTAAAGCTTGATGCTAGAAGCGTGGGGAGGGGACATGTGGCGGAGAAGCAGCCAGAAACTTTCAACTTTTCTTCTTGATGCTTTTTTTTTCCCCTCCCAATCTTCGATGTTGTGTTGAAAGGAGAAGTTAAGAAATGGTTTTCAATTTTATTTTTTCTCTCTCTCCGATTTCAACTTCTATACCGGGGGCCGCGTAATGGAAGCCGAGGTCTAATTTGAGTTTCTCTATATTAAATTTTATAGACACTTGGTCAGGAAGTGTTAAAACATTTGCCGCTGACCGGTTTTTATAGACAGTGGTCGTTTATCGACATGTTTGGTTATTGGTCTACCGTCTGTGTCCTGAGTGCGTGCGGTCTGGTTGACCGGATGCAGTAGTAAACACGTTTCTTTCTACACGAGGGGGTCGTAAGGAAACCATTATGCAGCGAAGGCGTTAAAGGGTTCTGTGTAGCCAGTTGATGCTTTGCTGCTCTCTTAGTTGGAAATTGGCTAGAGGAAATCCATTAAATGTGCTTGGGCTGCCACAAGAAATATATGAATTTAAAAAGTCTAGTTGAGTCGCGTTTATGGTTGAGTAAAGCTCGTATTTGACAAGTAATTTGGCAAGACCTTCACGCCCATCATTTCGTTGTCACTCGCTATTTTCCTCATCATTATAATCGGAGAGAGAATTTGCTATATGTTATCGATTTGAGGGGATGTTAATTGAGATTATTATGTAGAAATGTAACGATTGGTGTTGCTGGGAATGTTTTCAGTCGAAGAATGCGGTAGAAAATTTGAAAATTACACGCTTTAATTCTGTTTGATTTTCTCGTTTGGTCGTGTTGTATTTAATTGCTGTTGAGTTCTGGAATATATCTACAATTTAAAGGTGAAATTATACGTAGCTTCTATAATTTACGCAGATTCTTTAATGATTTTGTGGGAATTTGTTGACTTTACTACTTTGACTAATACCTAATGCATAATCAGCAACTTGGACAGCTTTAAAGTGACCACTGGTGCGGACCAAAGGGTTATTGTGTCTTGGGGCAAAGCCCACACTTCGGGAAATCCAGTTGGAAAAAAAATGTTAACTTTACATTCATTGTACTGCTCTTTTTATTTTTTCGAAAACAAGATTTTCATAAATAACTCTTAATAACAACAAAAGAAATTGCGCGTCTCGTGACGGGAATGATAAATTCCCCAACACCGTGAATGCACTAAAACCTGCCCTGTTCTTTGACACAAAGGAATTAATCAAGTTTAAGTAGAAATATTGTTGATTTGCTTTTGAAAATTTTTTCTCTTCTCTTTCCACCCGTATTGATGAAGTAAGTGTGGTTATTTTTCATGAGGTTTCCACTTTGCTAGATGAGTCTGTAAGACTTGCACAAAGGTCGAATACATACATCATGTCAAATTCACAATAACCGTTGTTAGGAGGTGTGGGCAGCAGGTGGAAACTGCTTTAATGGCTTTTATTTTTTTTCTTTTTCGCTTCTTTTCTTTTTCTATATAGGTTGGCTGAAAAGTGGAAAGGAAGTAAGTCGTAAACCACACCCCGTATTTGACTAACAAGTATTATAAGGTTCACATTTGATGTGAAAATGATGAAGATGGGATTTTATATTTACCCTGTTTTCGCTTTGCAATAAATCACTCGCATTTTGTGTTTCTATACATCCCTCATGTTGACAGTTTCAATAAGTTTTTATCAATAGTTTTTCTTGCTTTTTTGATAGAGGAAAAAATCGAAGGATGTATGGGTGAGATTGGATTCCAATTTTTTTTCCTGCTTTTTGTTTTAAAAGTTGAGGAATTAAAAAAAAAAGGAAAAGTATAAATCTTTACTGAATGTCGAATGACATGTTTTTAGTGATCGAATTATGGAGTATAATTTTTGTTGTTTTTAAATTTGACGTTTATGGCTGCAGAATTGATTTAAATTAAATATTGAAATGGCATTTTGGTATTCACAAATATTATTTTAGATATATTAGAAGTTATAATATTTGAAATTAATTTTTAAAATTTATCACCAAGATGAAATTCCTTTACTAACTTCAAAATGGCATCTGGATAACTGCACGTAATTTTTAATTATAACAAATAGCTTCACCCTGCCACTGCACTTCACCAACAGCCGGACATTACAAATCTATTAATTCTAACTTAACAATCAAGACATCCGGTCAAGGGAAATAAAACAAAACAGTCAGCTTATAAATTTCAACACCCGTGCAAAGTGCAAGACGTGCAAATGCTCGCTGTCTCGTTTCAAATGACAAATTCAAGAGCTAATGTGAGAATGCAGATGTTTCGGAGACCTGAGAAAGACAGAGTCGGGATCAGTAATGATGATGTGCGGCTAGCTAGGGATCAGTGCGGTTGATGCTCGTTTATATTATCGGATGAATGAATGTGAAAAATTATTTCCCCTCTTATCTTTCAAAGCCACGTTGGATAACTATTGACTCATTTTCCATTTATTCCCAGAAACTAAACCTAAACCGAGAAATGCACTGATAACCTGCACTTAATTTAGTCGATAATTTCAATTATCTCAATGCAGCGAGTGGAAACATTTTTTCAAACATCATCACTCCTAATATGCTAAATTAGATTTTAATTTCCAAATTGTTCGGTTTGCCATGCAACCATCTTTACATTTTTTTATACTTTTTTTAATTATTTTTTTTTATGTTCCGACTCCTCCTCTTGATGTCGGACGGAAATGTTTGCTGTTCATTTATGTGTAATAACAGAGTAGAACCGGAAAGTAAAATGTAAAGGACATGGAAAATAATTTGAGCTTACGCTCACGGCTTGTCAATCAGTTGCATGTAGATGAAAATTCGCCTTTTATTTCACAAAGTCACGAACGAGCATTGTAATATCAGTAAGGGGCTTTAGCGGTAATTACCCTATGTAATTATAGCCCTTTTAATCTGACATCATAGCAAAGTCATGGACAGGTCTGGTTTTAGCAGTTGGCGCAATTTGTCACGAGCTTCTATCTCTTATCTCTAGTTACCTAAGCCTTGTGCACTCGTCCGTACTACATTACCACAAACACTCGTGATATTTTATACATTTTCTAACTTTTTCTTTCACTTTTTTGCCAATGTAGTAAAAGTTGATTTTATTTATTAGCTTTTCAATTTTTTTTTTCTTTTTTCTCTTTCTACAGATCTGGGAAGAAAAGACAAATGTCATCATTCCTGCATGACAACGCCCATAGGCACATGTCACCGACTTCACTTGGTACTTGAGAACACTTGGCAAAGATTCGTTTTGGACTCTACATTTTTTTTTTTATTTCAGCTGTCTGTCGATAGGAAAATTTTGTCAACACAGCCTTTGTCAGCAAACGTCGTCTCCACCCCTAATCATAGTTGAAGGGTGAAGTATATCGTGGTTGGACTTAAATGCGAGGGAGTTTGTGCGTTTTGCTGTGGAAGAAGTTCCTACCGGTAGGACTTCACATGGCGAGATTAAATGCCAACATAAGCAAATGGCACGATTTGTGTTTGTGGGAAGAGGTTTAAATGGCACTTTTGATTTATTTAGAGACGTAGATATATTTGAGAGACATAAGGAACTCTTGTTTTCACAAAATTTGAATTATATAATTTAACCCAAAGTGTTTTTTAGCTTTAAATCACTAGTTTTCAAGTTAAGTAACTATTCGGAGTGGTTTCAAATAGCACTTTTGATTGAGGTAGGGACAGAATTTATCTAATACACGTGAGAAACTTATTTCTCAAAATTTGAATTTAATTACGAGTTTTTACGTTAAGTGACTATTCGGAAAGGTTCTAGACAGCACTTCCGGTTGTCTTTTAAAACATTTTAAAGCGTGAATTTTCCGCTTTTAGTATGTGGAAATGTGTTTATTTGACTATATTACGTGGGAAAATTATTCCAGTTAATTGAAATGACGAAATTTATGTGACGGTATATATGTCCCAGCTTTAACAGAGTCTAATTACTTTGAGAATGAGGGAGAAATATTGTAAAGGACTAAATCTTTGAGCTTGTTGATGGGGCCGTTATTCGGTTCCTGCTGGTTTCGGGTCCAATATATTCAGCCTGCTGAACTGAAATGGCTGTTTTATATGAAGCAGGCGGATTATGACAGTATCTTCAGCTTGAATCGTATATGACAATTGCCTTCCATTTCGGTCCAGTGACCACAGAGGCAAGTGGGAGTTGAGATTTCGCACAGCTCGCGTGGATTAAACGGATGTTGGGTCACGAGAGATCCCTGCCCATCGATTTTTGAGGTTGACAATCCCTACTCACTGCTCCTGGGTCTCTGATCTCAGACTAAGAAGCTTCTCTCACAATCCTCGCCTTGTCAACGTTTGCTTTCTACACACCCTTTAGATGAGCACTCGCTCAGTATAAATACTTTAAATTCTCCTATTGGGCCCCGGCGTTTATTTTTTTAGTCGAGGCATTTCAAATATTATTCCACTAACTTGTAAGTGATGGTTAATTCATTTATGTTCTCGTAAATATCTAAACAACATTTTGTTTGTGCTTAGTTACTTTAGGATTAAATTAAATGAAAAGCTGGTTATTGTGTAATTAATTAAATAACTAATCTGTTTTGAATTTGTGATTCAATTTTGTCAAATCAAATATTAGATTTAACTCAATTGCTCATTTTGGAGCCAAAAGTCACGTGTCGTGATCAAAATTTGAGTATTCGGGTCCGTGAAATTGAAACAGGACGTGCGTTGCTGACCAAGTGCCAATGGACAGTGCTCTGGTCAACATTCAGTTATCATTTCTCCAACTCCTCTACAAACTTTTCACAATTGCTATATGTGTATTAATGAATTACAGAACAAAAGTTATAGCTTATTTATGCAAATTTCATCTAGTGGATGAAAAAAAAAAGCAATGTATTAATAGGACTTAAACGTCTTCGCAATTTATCACTTTCTGGTTAGACTTGTAAGCCGTTTCTAACGCGCAGGATGGAACATTAAGCGATAAATCAATTTAACGCTGAATTGGCAACCACAATAAATAATTGGGCGGAGAAGAAAGGCGAAAGGAAAAAATTAATGAACGTTCTTTATAGCAGCAGGACGCAAAACAGCAATATAATTTGTCCGGCTGGCTTTTTTTTCGTGTTGTTATAACCTTCATGGCTTTCCCTCATATCGTCTTTGTGTCTATGGCGACCGAGCCATTTGTAAAGCAGGGTTCAGCGAGGAGAAATATGGGGAAATCGACCTAAGAGTCAGTCGGCAATCCATCAGTGTGAAAACAATTGTAGAAAGAAAGTGGACTGCAGAAATAACCCTCTTGTCACTTGCAATGATATTTTGCCTGCCTGACACTTCGACAGATAATTAATCATAAAAACTCTTTTTCTTCTTCATCGCTGCTCCTTTAAGCTCGGTAGCAACCGAGTCTCTAACCTCGAGGAGAGAAAAAATGAGGAGAAAAAGAATGGTAATTTTTCTTGATGTCACTTGTACGAATTCCGCGGCTATGTAGCAAGATGTACGAGCAGGAAAAAAATATTGCTTATCCCCCTAGTGTTCAGCTCGTGACTCGACTCAACCTACAGGGTGGACGTGGGCAAGTTTATCAATTTTTATTCATGCATTTCTTTTCCATGCTTCAATTGAAGATTTGAATTTTTTTTTCTCTCATCTTTTCTTGACAGGATGTATAAGTTTTGGCGTGCAGGGGAAATTGGGTAAAAAATTATTCCTTAACATCGCTAGTGTTTTGTGTACCGTATTCTTTTCGTGGTTCACTAGAAATTGGAGCTCATAAATGTCATTTCCGGTTAAGTTGAAGATTTGGAAGTTTTTATTTTTAATGTGTGGATTTTATAATAAAGCTACATTTAAACCGGAAGTTCTTTATGTGCCGAATTTTAATTTTTTTTTTTTTTTTTGTGTGTTAAAAATTGCGGTGTTTTTTGTTTGTTTTTTTAGTACGAAATGCGCAAACTGCCTAATGAATTGAATAAAGCGAAAGTTTTAATTTTTAAAAATTATTGGCGTTATATTAATCTTGATTAATTTGAAATGTTATTGGCAGGGTTGTTGTGGACCCGGAATTAACATATTAAATATAACCGGAAATACCACTTTAACCCTATAAACAGTCATCGTGATTTACCATAAATTACATTGTCTAAACCGGGATTTCCGTTAGGCTAGAAGCAATAAATATCACTTAATTTACATAACCGACAAGTATTTATTTATACCTCTTAAATTTTTAATTCTATAAATAAACCGGAAGTGAAATTTCATTATCTTTAAATTCTTCAATGAATATATAAAATATGGTGATGTCTTCTTCAAGAGAATTCCAAGCAATTTTCATGTACGAAGCTGCAATATTTATGACTATTGACAAATTTGTCTGTGCTAATGTTGATTTGTTGCTCTTCTTAACTTCTGATGGATTAGACGTTGGGCTCGTATAGGCAACACAATTTGGGCTTATTGATTTGCTTGCTCTGGGCTTGCTGCAATGTTTGTATTATTTCTTTGCCTCACTCTTTCCTTTTCTTTTTTCTTTTCCACCACAGTTTCCACGTGCTCGCCTTTAACTCGGATAGACAAGATGTATAGATGGGGGGTATTTTACTATTGCATTGTGGTTGCCTCGTGTAATTTGTCAGACGTCACAATAACCCAAGTACAGAGTGGGTATTTTTCTTTCGTTGTGCCACGAAAATTATTGAAGAGTTAAATTTTTCCTACTGACGAGTGAATGGAAAATAAATTGATGTGGATAATATTAGTTTAGGAAAAAAAATCGCAAAGAACAGGAGGGGAACTAAGGTTGATTTGCTTTTAAATTGATTATTTTTTCTAGAGTGAAGTGGAGTGGGAGAAAAAATTGTAGATGGTGAGGTAATGGGAACGAAATTTATCAACATGTTCTAGTGACATGTAACAATTTGTGAAGTTTTTTTTTGTTTTTGATTTTTTTTAAAGAGTTGTAATTTTTTTAAGTTTTATTAATGATTAGTTTTAACCTTAATAATCCCAGCTGCTGTCTAATTGAAGTGAACTTTTCTAATTAGCCCTGGTTTTTGGCATTGGTTTCTTAATATTGTGCAAACAATTTCCTTAATGATAATGAAAGAGTCACTCAGTTTGAATGTTTTAATTGATTAATACTCTTAAATGTTTAATCAAAGACAACATTCTGACGTTGTTTTGTTGTTTTTCATTAATGAAGTGTGTCTGTTGCTTTAATAACAGTAAAAATTTAAGGTATGTTTTCAATTTTGAACCCGTGTCTCTGCTGAGTGTTAAGAAAAAGTTGCAGCCCTAGAGAAATTTCTTTCGTCCATGTTATTTTTTTCAGTAAATATATATTACTTTTATATTTTTAAGCCTTTTACTGTCTGCTTTTGGTTCAACTCTGATAATCTCACCCTTAAAAAAAACCTAAATGGGCCCATTTTGTTGGTTTTGATGAGTTTTGATTGAAGCGCACGAGAGATATAAAAGTGAAAAAGAAAGTTCGATATAAAAAAGGAATTTCATGGAGTAACTTTTAGTTTTCAACAAAAAAACTATAAATGTGATGGGAGGAAAAAAAAACTTATTTTTCTTCTTTTATGTGGCTAAGATTCACTTTGTACTTTGGCTTCTGGCTTATTATGAATCTTGCAACAGGACTGGTGACCTGATGAGACCCTTTCCCTTCTTCACTGTCTCGAATCTCTATTGATCCGCCCTGGTGTTTATTAAGGAACTCCTACTTTTCACTTTTCTCTCTCTCCTTCTTCTATTTTTTTTTACCTTTCTTTGCGCTTTGACTTTAAAGTCGACACGAAAAGTTTCGCAAGCAAATCAAATGTTGATTTGCATCTAGCTTTGATTAAAATTTTACACTTTCCTAATTTTTTCTGCCATTTACTGATTTAAATTCAAACATGCAGCAGATGGTCGCCATTTTCTTTTTTAACATCTTCTTTCAAAAGGAAAAGAAAAAACTGGAATTTTCAATTGGATGATTTGTCATTCCTTTGAAGGTGAAGAATGAGGAACAAGGTGTTCTCCCCTTTCTGGTCTTAAATAGAAAATTCTTTCTTACTTTACACACTTTACCTGTAATAAAATGGAATGAGATGAACACAGTGCCAATGTGACCCAGTCATGGTAGCAGGTGAGCAGTACACGTATCATAAAACAAGGGGACCAAAACGCCACGTTAAAAGAAAAAAAATATCAAGAACGAAAGGTAAAGTTGGCAAGTTGTAAATTTTTCTTTTTATGATTCGAACATGTAGCTTTACGTCCACAAGAGTAAAAATCGAGGATAAAGGTCTCTTCTTATTTTTTTTCCCTTATTTCTGACTTCGCTCGTTTTTTTTCCTCTATTTTACAGTTCACATATTTCAGGGTTTGGCATTGGTAATGGTGAGAGAAACCCTTCAAATCTCTAGGTGATATGACGCTGGTGGTCGCTCCATAAAACAAAAAGGGTGTTTTGCGCCAGGCAGTTTGAAGAGGCAATAAGGGAAGATAAAACTGCTTTCTCCCATTGCCATCATTTTGCAAAACAAGTTGAGTCTCTATTTTTGCTTCGTTGCACCTTCCATTAGGATTTTCAACTGGTCTTAGTGACAGCTGAAGATGATAAATTAACGCACATTAGCACTTTCTTTTCTTTCTTTTCTCGCTCGCCAATGAGATTAAGACTTTAAGCTGTTGTCGCATTTTTTCAATCCCGTTTTCTAATTTCTATTTTGCCAAACTTGTTCGGTGTCACCAAAGACACAACTTACAGTATACTTTTAAAATTCAACACTAGGTGGCAATGCACTTCACAGAAAGTGGCTGGCAGCGTTAAATATTTACACTTTATTTTCGTCAACAGAAGCAAAAAATTGTGAGTGTCTTTCAACGTCATTTGCAAGTCGATTGTTTAATGTGGCGAAAGTAAACACGAGGTCCATGATTCAAATGAGGTCAAAGGATGTTTTGGGTTGGTCTTGCATTGTCCGTCGGAGTGAGGGGCGACGGAAGAAGGCGTGGAGAGTGTTGAATCGAGGGTGATTTACGTTCTGTCCTCCCCTCAAGTTGGACGCGTGTCTCCGCCTTCCGTTGGCACTGCATAATGAATGCTGGCACGACGGCCTCTGTCGCCCGCGCTCATCGATCGCAGCGGATTCCCTTCTGCCCAAAGTCCAGCCGTTGGCCTTTGCACCGTGGGTTTCTGCTCAGATGGCCAAGTCGTATAACGATGAATTAATTCTACTTTGTGGGCAAGCAATTGGGGGAAAAATGGCCAGCAGATCTTTTGTGGATATTGTTGTTTGCGTGGTCTATGGTGATTGGAGTTGGAGGTTTTGGTGTTTATTGCGCTCGTGGATTAACAAGAGTCGTTGCCAACTTAATAATAATAAGAAGAGGCCGTGTGGTGAAGCGGGTTTTGTTGGCGCGTGCAACAATGAGCATTGTGCGAATTCGAAATATTCACTCAAATGCTTCGAGTTGCTGCTCATTAAGCCTTTTGTGATACTGTTGTTTGCTGTTTACAGGGCCGTAAGTCAAGCAAGAAGCAATGTGCACTGATTGTAATCAGTTGGAAACTTTCTCTACTCCTTTGCAAGTTCACATAGGTCATGATCTGTTGCTGCCCTAAAGAAATCTGGTGTTGATTGTGTCTTAGGAATAAACTAGGAAATGGAACGAAAGTAGGCCTAGTGATTATGCATTTTTGAGACTTTTTATCACTGATGTTTAACGAAACTAAGAAATCAATATAAGCCATTGATTATCAGTGTTATAACGAATTTGAATCGTCAATTTGCAGAGCCAAACATCAAATAAATCGAATTGTAATTCGTTAAATAGGTCTGAGGATTCGATTCGTCACATGGTATCCTACGTACGTATCTGCTATTAATACCGCATTGCCAGAAACGTCTAAAAACCATAAATTCTGACACAAAAACCACAAATTATATGGCACTTACGGGGATTTATGCTAAATATTTTATGTTCAAATTTCAGGAAGTCATCATAGACAATAATCTACTTGGAAACGTAAACTGTGCATCGATACACAGTGAAGTTACACTTTTTGGTAGTGAATCAAATCGTGAAGCGTGATTCGTGCAAAATTATACTGATTTCACGAATCTCGTTTCGCGAATAGATTTGCGAAACTGAAAAATCATCGCAACACTGTTGATTATACATTGAGACAGATAAAGTGTCAAAGAATTTTCAAGCAAGGATACGAACAAAACTGCCATCATCATAGACGACAATCTACTTGAAAACGTAAACTGTGCATCGATATACAATGAAGTTACACTTTTTGGTAGTGAATCAAATCGTGAAGCGTGATTCGTGCAAAATTATACTAATTTCACGAATCTCGATTCGCGAATTGATTTGCGAAACTGAAAAATCATCGCAACACTGTTGATTATACATTGAGACAGATAAAGTGTCAAAGAATTTTCAAG
>JAQFZP010001836.1:0-16713 GCA_034695745.1 Geophilus truncorum
GTATAGTGGTTAGTATCCCCGCCTGTCACGCGGGAGACCGGGGTTCGATTCCCCGTCGGGGAGAGTTTTTTTTTTTTCAACTGTATTAATTTTTAATTTTTTTTAATTGAATTATTTTTTAAATTTTCACAAAAATATTTTCCAAATTTTTTTTTTAATAAAAACAAAATTACATCGCTTGTATTATCTGATAAGATACTTTGATCTTTTAATAACACCAAAAATTCTTGATAACGCAAGAAAGATTAATAAATCATATGTATTTTATCTTGTCCAAGGTTGTAATTGTTCTATGTATCACTTAATATTTATCATTCGGAGCCATAAACGTGCGAATAAGGTACCGGTGCTTTTTCTGTACATTCTAATTATTTATTTAAGTACCAAATTTTTATTTTATCAAATAAAAAAAACTTAGCTAAATACCGTATCACTAAAATAACACCAACAAAAAATTTAAAAATGAATGCTGGAAGTTACGAGAACGTGATCAGTGAACTTTCTTGTACAATACATGGCGAATTACATCAAAAGAAGAAATCTGGTGAGTGGAACCAACGGCTCTGCGCAGTGTGGAAAAATTATTTTCTTTGCTACAAAGATAAAATCGACATTAAGCCACAAGTAGTCCTTGAAATTTTGTCAACCGGATAACGCGAGATAATTTATTTTATTTTCCAAAAAAAAAAAACTTTTAGGTTGCTTTCACTCTTGAAGGATTTCAAGTTAAAAAGTGCAATTTAGGTGATAGCGAAGTCGATAGTAAGAAATCCCAGCTAGCATTTGAGTTATCCAAACCGGGTGTAGTGACTCATGTCTTTGAGGCAGATTCGGAAGATAATCTGCAACTATGGGTGGTGGTAAGACTATTAAGAAAACACATTTAGTCATTTAGCAAAATGTATTAAATTTGTAAAATTTCTAGAAGTTACAAGAAGCAATTGATAAAATCGAAGAAGCAAAACAAATTGTGCAGACTGATTTAGTTTGGGTAAATGGGTTTATCAGTAAAAACATAAAAATTAATGTTTTTAATGAAATTGTTGGTTTTAGGTGACAATGCCAGATGGAGATGATCTAGTAAATACCACATCAACATCTTTTAATTTTCCAGCAGTTGATATTGAGCAGGATAAAGAATTCCATTCAACTTTACTTCACACAAGTTTAAGTTTTGATTCAGCTACAAAAGTCTCTAAGAATGAAAATTCAAGTACTATAAGCTTAACATTGCAGAGATCAGAGGAATTAGAGGATTTGTCCTGTTTAAATTTGGAAGCCGACAGCACTACAGAGGACGAAGAATTAGTAATGATAAACAAGAAAGATGTCGAAGAAAATATCGAAGTCGTCGTCTTTGAAAACTCAACAGAAGAGGAATCTGATGAACCTGAAAGAGCAAAAGAAGAGAACGCTGATGAACCTGAAAGAGCAACAGAACAATTATCTGCAGATGAAATTGAAGATGATGATTATTTTGTTTTCGACATTAAAGACAGAAGTAAAAGTCTATCTGAAGAAGTATTTGAAGCTTTAGGAATGGAAGAGGAACTTGGAATGACTAAGAAAACAAGAGCAATGACAGTTGATGGGTTAAACATAGCAAAAAGACCAAAAGAATTAAAACATAACCAAGAAACGAACAAACAAATACCACAATCAGAACAAAACACAATAACCGTTTCAGTTCAAAGACTGAAACAAACATTCCAGGAAGCTGAAAATAAAGACAAGGGCAAGGAAGAGAAATCTCCCCTTTCTTACATCAAAGGTCTCGATCGAATAAATAAATTAACACTTATTTATTAAAAATAATATAATAATTAATTATAGGTTTTGTCAACGTTATAACGACTTCATCATCGTCATGGACGAAAATGTGGGCAGAATTAAAACCCGACCAGATCAGTTTCAGTCAAACGCCAACTTCAAAAAGTCTAATAAATGTACCTCTCCAAGACCTTCAGCTGCAACCCTCAGTGTGGGACACCAGCCGACTTCTGGCAGTCAAACTAATTCGAAATAACAAAGTGGAAGTCACAATTGAAGTAAGAAAAAATATTAATTCAGGTCAAGTTCATTTAAAATTTAAATTAAAACAATTAGATAACGCATTCGTCATTTTATTCTAGTTCTTGTTCTAATTAAAAGCAAAAAATGAAATTACCTTAACCTTATAAACATAAAACCACATTTTTATTTTTTTAAGAGATTTTTTGATACACATTACAGTAATAATTATCCAATTTACTGACCGCAACAAGATACACTGAGAGGGGGAGGAAGAAACTTTTTCTTCCTGTTTATATTGTAATTCACCTTGAGATTAGTATGACGCGACACCTTTTGTCGTCAACACTTGGAAAAATACTTAATTCACCAAAATGGCATTTAAACTAACTAAATTTAATTCATGTTAAATACCTTAAGAAAAAAAAAGAAAAATGTTGGCAACCTTGCTCACCTTTTGGCAATTCATTTTGGGTCAGGTAAGACAGATGATTAATCCTTTAATAACAACAAAAAAAAAAAAAAAAAAAAAAAAATAGCGCACGGAAATTATGCAATTGTAGTGTATTATCACAAACAATATCATTGAATAATTAAGTAAAATTCTTCAACTTTTAAAAATATTTTTTCACCTGTTATTATCACCTTTGATATTATCAGTTCTCTTCTAGCGGAACAATTCATTCTGTATTGTGAAATAAGACGTGCGCAATATTTTTTTATTGTCTGTACTTACCATCTAAACTGTTTGCTTTTAATACTTACTTGGCCTTAAGGGATGACATCTATTCTCGCATTCAACCCGCTGTAATTCATCCTTCTCCTCGTCTAGCATTTATACAATTATCTACCTGGTCCAAAGCCTAATTCAATATGCAATTGTATTTTTTTTAAATACCCATTAACAATCAAAAAAACCTTTAGAATTCGACATACATTTGAATGACTAATATAAATAAGAGTCTTCCTGTTGTATTCTGCATTTGCAGCCAAACGACGTCCAGGAGTTTGGTCGTTGGGTGAGTGGAATCTTCCATTGTGTTCAACATCCAGGTAATCAACAGGACGTTGAAAAAAGATTTTCATCTCCATTCAATCCGCAAGAGGCCAATACCAGTGACTGTGAAGCAGAAATGAAAGGTGAAGATGGAATTGATGTGGTGTCAGTTAAGGAAATGAGAGCTATCTTTGAAAATGCGAGAGAGGTTAACTCACCATCATCATCAATTTATTCTTCGCCCACGAGTCCTGTATTTGACTTTAGAAGTCAAATGACTTCAACGCCGTCGGATCAATCGGTAATTTTCTTGTTAATTTGTTTACATTGGGTGATAAATGCCTTTTTCTTAGCCTTCAAGACACGTAACTCCGCAAAATTTTGAGGCAAATTACCAGAAGATGAAAGCTAAATTGCAGTCGAGATATGCTGATGTTGTTGGTTGGTTGGGTATGAGTTTTTTTTTTTTTTTTTTTTTTGTAGTAATTTGTGAAAGGTACTAAACTGGTGATTTACTCAGGTCGCTACATCGAACAAGAAGAGGAGAAACAAGTCTTATCGTCAATGGCTAATCCTTTTTTGGCTAAACTTCGATTGAGGCATAAGCTGGAAATGATAGCTCAGATTGAAGAGGCTACTGTCAGCTTGACTGAAAATATTCAAATGTTGAAGGATAAATTGATCCAGAAAGAAGATGCCAAAAGAGAAGCTAGTAACAGAAAGACCAGCACTGGATTGATCAAAAGTGCAGAAGATGCAAAGCGAGCCGGATATGAAACGAAACGGTAAGAATAAAAAAAAAATTTTTTTCTTCTAATAAATCCTGAATTTGGTTAATGAAAAAAATTTAACATTTTTATTTTAGTATGGATAAAGAGTGCTTGGATATAAAGAGCCAAATTCAACAAGCAGAAAGCCAACTGTCAGAAATGAGAAACGCTGCGAGTCAATTGCAACACGAAATTGAAATGGCATACGAACAGTTCGATTGGGGCCAAGAAAATGGACATAAAAACGAGCCGATTTCAGAACAAGTTGCGGTTGTAAAACCGGGTAAAATGGATAAGACAATGCCGGACTGGACCAAGAATACCAAAGAGAAAGCCCAAGTATAAAAAAAACTTCGCAAAAAATACTTGATTATCGATTAATAATTTTTCCTTCACTTTCAGACATGGCAACATATTGAAAACAACGTAAAATGAATGTTTTAAAATATAATAAAACAATATTTTTCCAAGACTGGTGATCTTATCAAACTTAAAGGTGCTTTAAAATAAATAAACAAAAACGAATAACGATTTTAAATCTTTTCATTTGTTTCCGTCATATTGTACCGTATAGCCAAGAAACACAGATGTACAATCATTTAAGTTTTTAAAAATATAAAGTAAAATAATAATTATGTACATAATACATCTTTCCGAGTGGTACCCGGCAAATACATGTGCAAATGAGTCGATAACTCGGTAATTACAAAAATATTCAAAGCACGGATCGCGACAAAAAGTACAATCCAATGCGAATTTAATGCTATTATCTTTTTGTATAAAATTACGACAAATTCTTGAGCATGATACATCGAAACTGATGACTGCCGTGTTGGAATTCATGCGATTCCACTAACAAAGAGTTTTTAATCTTCATATGATTCAACACGCTGATTCCAGCAGCAGTTAAGAACCAGACATTTACCGTAGAATAAAAATTCCTCATTTCCCCGTTTGTTGTTTAATATAATGTGAGAATTAAAAGTTTATAAAAATCCCTTTATAAATAAAAGAAAGAAAAAAAAACAAACAAAAGATTATAGATATTATTTTTGCATGAATTTATTTTTTTTACCTAGCTATCGAGCTGATCATGTCGATCCAGCGAATCCAGCGTATCATTACTAGAGGCACGAGTGAGATCCGATAGTTCATCAAAATGTCTTTGTTTCTTTCTCACGTTCCAGTGCAGGCATTCGGCTAGGCTGTCAAACCAATCACTGATTTGATCTTGCGAACAGATGGATGGAACTGGATAAATGGATGTGGTCACACGGAGACTAAAAATTAAAAAAAAAAAAAAAAAATTAATTTAATTAAAAAAATAATAATTGTACTGACTTAAAAACTCAAAAAATATTTCATTAAAGCACAAACCAGCCACCAAACTATTAATATTTCAATTTCACATTAGCAACTCCCTTCACCTGTCACCATTCTGCACCAATAGCAAAACACACCTATCGCCAACGACAAGCTCCTGTTGATATCTCCCATCGAAAGACGCCCACGCAGTGTTTCGCGCATCGGGATTTAACATAATCTGCAAATCACATCACGCAATTTCAAAAATTCATCGTTGCACTTTTGTTTTTTTTCCAGCAATCAAATTATCAATAGTATAAAAATGGTGGCTAGATGGTGCTATAAATCATTGGCACCACCTACCTATCCCCATGCGACAACTCTTGTCGCTTGCGCCCATCGAACGAAACCCAAGCCGTGTTCCTGGAGTCGGGCGACACCATAATCTGGTTGTTTTATTTTACAATTTAATATCATTTAACCACTAACTTTAGACTTTTAGTTAATACCTTGAGTTCAACACCAGCCGGAACGACGATAGGTCTAAAAGATAACGAGTGAGGACAAATAGGAGTAACCATTATAGCAGGAACGCTTGGATGGATCATTGAAGCACCTGCCGCCACAGCGTAGGCAGTGCTACCTGTAGGCGTGGAGACGATTAAACCTAATCGTAAAGCGAAGTCTGTGAGAACCAACCAAATGTTGATTATAAAAGTGATAACGAACCATCTCCTTGAACTGACGTAATAAGTTTGCCATCTAAAAAAAGATCGATATTAGACAAGTATGGACTCGGTCCTCGATCGATCACAACTTCATTTAGCACCTGGTGAGAAATTAAAGATTTAAATATTAATTTTTTAATTTTTCTTTTATTTATAAATTACCAAAAGATTCGTGGGTGGTTTGTTTGTCTTTTCTTCACTTTTTCTCAAAATTATACATCTCAGTCTGCTTCGGAGAGTTAATGCAGCGTGACCTATGAGTTATTACAAAACAGTTATATAATGTAAATTACATAAATAAAGTTAAATTCAAGATTATTTTCAATTTAATTTTTTTTTTTCAATATGAAGAATCCTTGAAAAATTCCATTTCTTACAAAATCATCGTGTTGCCCAAGAGACACGTTGATTTAACAGAAATTTCCCAAGAAATAAATCAAAATAAAAATATTTGCCAACATTTTGTTGATATTGGACCAATTGGCAAAGTTGACAGAAAATCAATACAGATAAAAGATACCTCACCTTCGAGAACATTTGTCACTTGCTCTTCGAAGTTATGAAATTCAAATGGTGTGAGAAAACCCAAAGACCCTAGATGAAATGCCATTACCGGTGGAACACTTTGCTATTAAAAGTTTAAAAAAAAAATAAAAATAAACAAAAAAAAAATTAAAAACATCTCCAAAACAAAATTTCGCAATACTTGAAATAAGGAAGATGCATAGAGAAGTGTTCCATCTCCTCCCAAACAAATTATAAAATCTATTTTATCAGTGAGATCATCTTTGCCTTCTTTGAAAGTCATCAGTTTATCTTTGACTGGCAGAAATGTCTGACTACCAGAAAGGATGTGATCGTCCATAATTGAAGATTCCACGAACACAACCATGCGTTTCTCCTTTACAAAAAAAAAAAAAAAAATTTAAATTTAATTCCCAGAAAAAAATCAAAAAAAAATAAAAAAAATCAAAAAAAAAAAAATTAAATAAAAAAATTAAAAAAAAAATTAAAAAATTTTGAATATTGCTTACGGTAATGAGCCAATTAACCAAATCGACAAAAGGCTGAATAACAGCTGCATCCCTCACTTTCTTGATCACCAGAACCGTTAGTGGTGGTTTATACCACGTCAGTCGCTGACTGGCTGGATCCTGAATGGTCCTGTGATAAAATAAAGTAATAAAAATAAGAAAATAGCAAAATAAAACAAGTTTCGTTATTTCTATTTCTTATTTTAATAATATTCTCTAAAGAAATCGCATTGTTGGGCACTACACAGTTGGATTTCCTTGCTTCCCTGAATTTTCAGACCTTGAAGAAAGAGGGCTAATTGTATAATGCTTCTTAACTACAAGCAACCAGCGTAAAATTTCCAAGGAGTATGGAAACAGCTGGCACAGATACCAAAATTTCTTCGAGCTTGACAACAATAATAAAAAAAAAAATAAATAAAAAAATTATGAACACAAAACCCGATCCACCACATTAAATTTTTAGTTCCCTCTACTCTTCAACCGCGTCCGCGTCCCGCCACGTGCTAAACTACAAATTTACCATAATTTAAATTTTACAAATTTCGAAAAAAATTATTTCTAAGTTTTCAAAAAGTCACTGACCTCATGATTTTACTCTTCTGGTTTTAACTTTTAAGTGAAATTCAGCGCGTTCCTTCAACTCTTACGGCTTACTGCAAATCCCAAAGGGTTAAATGGGCAAACAACATTCCACAGAGGGAGTAAGGCATAGATCTCCTTTCCCTTTCCTGCTGATTCCAAGACAACTCAAGACAACCGCATGTGTCGAGATGTAAGCAGGTTTGTCTTCATTTCCATTTGCTGCGAATGAGGTGATCCATCAACTGGCGGTGATGAGCCAATGTACTCGCGTCCTGCTTCCAGGGACGCCTTCGAGACACGAACGGAATGGACCGCGACGATCCACCCCCGCCTGACTCGAATCACCGTCGAATCACTCATCTCGCAGCGCCAATATCAAGGGTGTTTGACGGGCGCCGACATGCGGCCACCGCGTGTGAGCTCAGATAACGTCTCCGACTTACGTAACGATAATTTAAAAATAAATTCTAAACTGCATTCGCATTTGTGTAAATATTTAAGCTACATAGGGGCAATGAACTGCATTGATTCCGCCGAATCAATGAGGAAATTGATCAAAAATCCACAAATTTCGCTTCCTAATTCAAATTACTATTATTATTATTACTTAGTAACTCACATAACCATGGCAGAGTTCTTCATAATGCGTCCACAAGGTCCGAACTGCTGAATAGGACTGGGAGCATTGAGGGACCGTGTCCGTCTGTGGATAAAAAAAAAAAAAAAAATTAAAATCGTAAAATTTTAAGTAAGAAAAATTAAAAATAAAAAAATTTTAAAAAAGCACCTGAAAATGAACTAAAATTGTCCTTTGATTTACTGATTCATATATATATATAAGAACAAAAATAGAGGAAATTGGTCACACACTTTCAGACAAACCAATAAGGGGTTTCATACCTGTCTCATCAACAGGTGAGTTCGAAATGCATGAATTCAGGATTTTCCTCCAGTGATAAATACACTAATAATAACTTGAGGATTACACCTTAAAATCATACGAGGAAGTAAAATCCAGCGTATAAAACACGAAGTTGAATTAACACACTTGTGCAGTCAGAGATGGGGTGTTTAACAGTGTTGACGCACATATGTTTGTTATTACAAAACCAAACCAAAAATAAAATGTCAAAATAAAAATAATTTAAAAAAAAAGTCCCTTTTTCTTTCCTACATTCAAATACTGAAAATTACGTAAAACTTAAACGTGCATTACGTAAAACAAAACAACGAAACTCGCCCACACCCCATATGTTTCCAAACAAATGTTTCCTGCCAGCCATTCCTCAAATTTATCCCCATCTCCTGTTGAATGAAATCATCTTATCTCATTAAATCATTCCATGCATTTCCCCTTCCCCCACCCTACCCCACACCCCAAAAATGACATGCAAAATAGACACGAGACTTCCTGCATTGACGGAAGTCAATTGACTTACCCGGAACACGAGTTGATGTCAAGTGATCAACTGCAATTGGATTTATAGTGTGTGGTATCGGGGGTTTCTCCCTGACATCCATCGGTTCTTAAGCCGATTCAAGGTCGCTAAGGTAAAAAACGTCGGACGCAAGGGGAATGAAGGAGGGGTTTTTGAAGGTAACACGGCCTTTATACTCCATTTTCTCTCCCCTATTACATTAATTTTAATTTTGCTACATAGATAAGAGGCAAAAACGTCAATTGAACGTCAGGTGTGCCCCATCTAACCTTGATTTTTACCGCATTCCTTTACCATTGACGTTGGAGAAAGGGAATGACGTTAAATAACCTTTTTGTTTATAAATAGTTGTTAACATTGAAAATAAAAACACTTTCCATTGTCTCGGACCTGCAGTTATGATTAATTTTTTCCCGCCACCTGACGTAATCTTTATACAGAAACTTGTTGCCAGTTTTGGGTCACAACGTTCGTTGACTTTTGTACAATTAAAACGGATCGATTAATGTTAAGTTTAAACACTAAAATAAAAAAAATAATAACACGCAACTAGTGGTCAATACTCTTATGTACCTCTATTACCATTAAGTTCCCAGTTTTAAGTTTGGTATCGCCGCCTAGTGGCAATTGAATAAATTCCATCTTAAAACTTCCAATGTTTTTGTAACTCGCAACGTTGAACTAATTAAACTTTACGTGTGGTTGAGTTAACTAATTTTTTTTTTAATTCCCGTTTACACCGAGCGCACTCACCGTACGGGGTTCATTGAGTCAACAGGTGAGAATCCAGGTGTAAATTGTAGCACGGAACGTGATCAAAGCGAGTCTCTCTCCACATGGATCCACACCACACCCACAGCGCAAGCGCATTTTCTTTCGCTTTTTTTCCATACCTCGACTCCACCCATCGCCCACCCTGTTCACTTGCGCTTTATTTACCACCTTGACTACGATTCCATTCGTGACACGTGTGTAATTACACCGAAACACTTACCCTAAATCATCAACCGAACTCCTTATTTGTGATTCCATGTTCTCACCACTGGTTCTCTTTCCGGTTGATCGCCGACGATTCATGACGTCACTTAGCGTCAATTTACATTTTTTCCGGTTAAACAAAACTTCTTTTCTTATCATTTAAAGTGATGATGATAACGGTTAAACCTTGAAAATTTCAAATTTTTTTAAATTTCCAAAGTTTAAATTTTAAATAAAGAGTAATTAAAAACTGGGTTTATAGTCGTATATCGTTAATTATCTTATCCAGCACTCCTTACGTAATGTTTATTACACGTGAGTTGCTCAGAGGTCAAATGGATATCACTGTCCCATTTAGTCATTCGGTGTGGTTTGTTACAACTCAATATGCAATCAACTAATTCTTGCATAATTATTCGCTTAATTACAAAATAAAACGTTAAAAAACAAACGGTGTGTGTCTGTAAGTGACAAAAAAAAAACAAAAAAAAACTACTACTACTACTAATGGCTTTAGGACTATGGAGCTACTTGACATTTGTGTACAAAAAGTTGGTTTTTGTGGTGATCAGAAAAATTCTAAGTTTTTTCTAGAATTCTATAGACTCATGCACTACCAAGCAACGGGCAGTTAGATCCTTACCTGTGATCGAGGGTTTGAATCTTGCCACATCTGGTGCCATTATAAAAGAGAAAAATAAAATTACATTTAGTATTAGTTCATGAAACTAACTTCCACAATATTTCTTCAACTGAAGATCAATATGGAGGATGGCGTCTTTTATCGTTTTATGAAATGAAATTTAAAGTCTCGACTCGCTAGAAAAAAATTTAAATACCAAGTTTCTCATAGAGTCAAAAGATGGCGCCACTTAACGACTTCGTCTTTATACAAACGCTACACAAACTAAAAACTATTTTCACATTTTTTAAAAAAACATAGAAAATCTTACCCACTTCCCATGGATTCTGCACTATTAAAAATTTACTCAAGAGGCCAATAAACTAAATTATTTTTCAAAAGATAACCATAAAAACATTTTAAGCATCACAACTTAAAATGCAATTAAATTACTAATTTAGAGTTTAAATTAAAGTCAAAGATACTAACATATCCATGAAATAAGACGACGTTCAGACTGAAACCAAAGCACTTTTGCAAGCTGTAAAAATTAATGAATGTTGTTCCATGTGCACCAACTGTTGCAATGGCAACAGAACTAGACATTTCTGATATAAAATCGATTTTCATCACCTCATTCAGCAAACGCTGAAGTAACTTCCAAAATAACTTCCAAAATAATCACAGTTTTCACGGTACTTATCAAGTCACCATTTTTTTAAGTAGAATTTTTTTTCTTACATAACAATTCATGCATTCAAAATTCAAATTAATCACAATTCATGAATTATTAATACCACACAACCCCTATATTAATTTCCAATATTGATTTTTCATTTTCTCTTTATCTAACCATCTTTTCCCCGAATGCATTACTTTATCCCTAATGACACGAGATGGCGCCACTTCGTACAACAAGAAAAAATTGAAGTAAAAAAAAACTTTTAAGAA
This sequence comes from Geophilus truncorum, assembly GCA_034695745.1. Taxonomy (NCBI): domain Eukaryota; kingdom Metazoa; phylum Arthropoda; class Chilopoda; order Geophilomorpha; family Geophilidae; genus Geophilus; species Geophilus truncorum. The sequence continues at coordinate 11,420 of JAQFZP010001836.1, forward strand.
CTAAAAGCACTCAATTACGTGGACATAATAATAAATTTATAACCTTTTTACACCCTTCACAGTTGTCATTTTTCCGCCTACTAATTGTAGACACAATAAGACTTTAATTAAAACTATCAACAGATAAACACCCAAGTCGCGGCCACCGCTGAGAAAGTAATTTAAATTTGCAATTGTTAAGTGGTTTGGAAAAAAATAGAAAAAAAGCAAACTAAAGTGAAAAAAAGAAATAATTTTATATTCATATTTGCTCAGCGAAGTGTACGTTGAGCCACCGAGTCGTGACCTGGTTCGCCAAATAAACGTGACAAAGAAAATGCAACTTCCGTTTCTCAAGCCAAGCCGACTAATACCGTCATGCAAACTTCTTACTCTATTTATTACCACGCTATCTCGTCTTGTATCTCACACACAGCTTAATCATAAACCTGTCAAATGAGCTGTCAATTGCAAATGTTCCTTCTTTTATCTGATGCATTTTAATAGCCAGTGATGAGCTTTACGGTGTTTCGTGAATTCGTCTTTGACAGTTGATGCTGTGTACATGAGCAAACTTCATAGGTTTTTAATTTGGAAAAAACCATCCCATTTTTTAGTAGATGCGTTCAAAAACCATGATACTGTATTAATAAGTTTGCTCACGGTCACTTTCCCGTTCCCCTACTCTATGACCTCGTAAGAAATGATTATTTAAAAAAAGTTTCTTTGTAACATTCTTCTTATAAACAAAAATAACACATACAAGTTAATAACCTTTGTATGTTAAGCTGGGTTCACAATTTTAATTAACTTAACTTAAAAAATTGTGTTCACACTTAAGATAACGTATTCTTAATTTTGCTAATCAAGCTGAAGACCGCCATCTTTTATCTAGTGCAGCTGAATTAAGAAATTAAGTCAAAGCCAATGAAGAGGTTGGACAATTTCAAATTATGTTAATGAGATTTGTGAAGATTTTTTTTTTAAAGATTTATGAAAATATTATTAAAGATTTACAGATTTTTCAGGATCCACAAAGATTTTTCGAAATTTTCGAGTTTTTTTTTCTCGAGATTTTCAGGAATTTTTGGAGGATTGTTTAACCAAAGATTTAAAATTTGCAAAAATTTGCAGGGATTTGAAGAAGTTTTTATAGATTTTTTTGTTATTCGACGAGATTTTCGAGCTTGTCAAATTCCTCAAAGTTAATGCTTAATTAAAAAGTTTTAAATTAAGAAAACTTTGACTTAGTATCCCACATTGCACATTAATTTCTTCTTAATTTAAATTGAGCGCATGTAAAAACAAGTGTAAGGTAAACCCACCTTAAGAATTTATTATAGAGTTGAAAAAAGTATGTGCGCACCTTACCTTTAAAATCTACACATTCACTTTAAAACCCATATAAAAACAAACCATATACAGTACCGACCAAATTTGGTGGCGATGTTTAAAATCGTGCGTAAGGCAAGATGCTTTATACTAGCCGCAACTTTACAGCCCAATTAAAATCTTTCTCTTAAAACGACTGTCGTAAAACGAAACATACGAAATTACACCACAAAAAAACCGTTTACAACCTTCGAAATTTCGCTCTTAAATTCACTGACCTTTAGGTAAACAAATATATCAAGAATACTACCTACGGTTTTCAAAATATTAAAATATAAAAGAAATCAAATGAATAACCGTTTCTTTTTCCTAGAGTTCAATGCAACAAAAATGGAATCGTACGATACGTAAACCTACGTCTATTGAATTTTAAATTATTATCTTCAAGAATTCACATTCCTTCGGGCTTTCTATTAAATAATTACAAGTTGCAAGTAGCAATTACGATGAATGACAAGTGTACAAATTTTACCGTAAACTCATCCGGCAATTTTGTCATTCATCATTTACTCAATAAGAAACAGGATATTCATTTCGACATCAAAATGATATTTAGCATTTAAAAAATAAAATAAAAAATTATTTCCGTGTGTTTATTTCCATGCTTTTCACTTTCACCTCGTAAACCCAATGGTAAATCATTTCAAGAGTGCATTTAGCAACTCGTTTCTAATCAGTGCTTGCAGTTTAATGCGAATGGAGAGAAAGGCGTGCACGTAAAAAGTGACCCTGGTAAGGTAGTAAGCGCAGTTGCAAGTTCGGACTGCGGGAACCAGGTGCGCGGTGTGTCAATAAACCTGCGTGACATTGCGTAAATCATTCGGCAGTTTGGAAACAAAACGTGTGAGGATATAATTTGTTTCACACTTTTCCATCCTGGGCCAAACCTAATATTAGTGCAATTTTAATCCAGAATGAAATGAGAGGCCGCGAGCCAAAAGCAGGTGGCAAATCAACAGGTGTGCCCGAGATCTCTCAATCGCCCTCCCCCTTATATGTACTTCTCGCAGGTCAAATTCGAACCTATAAATTTACTGTTAACCACAGGATAAAATGCTCGCCCTTTCCTTTTAATTTTTATTATTATTTCTCTCTTTTTCTACTCGAGAACAATCCTCTGCACCTAGGTGTGGGAATTTCATTGCGGGGTTTGGAATATGCAATTAGCAGCTATTCTCAAGACACTTTTGAATATTTTGCGAAATAAAAACGTGAGTTAAAAGGTGAGAAGGGAGTATTTAGATGAATAAACAGGAAGAGATTAATTTTGAAATTTTTTTTTTAGTGATTTTCTATGCATCTATGCAAAAAGCAACGTGACATTGGTATACAAATGGGCAGATGTTGTGTCAACATTTTTTTTTTTTTAATATATTTTATATACTAATTTCCATATTAAAGTATATTGCTGGAGAGTGAACAGTATTTCAAAACTTCACTGCGTGTGATGATCACCGCAAGTAGAGTTTTTGCATGAAAATGTAAATTTAAATTACCTAACTTTTGATACTAAATTGAAAACCCGAATATTTTTATTAATTTTTTAAAACGGGTAATGACTTTCCAAGAAGCCTTTGAGTGATTCAAGTCATCAATATAATCAAAAATATTTAAATGTTCAACTTGATGTACACTTGAGAGTAATGAATGAATTGTCTACAGGTTTTATTGCCTACCACAAGATAAAAAGAAAAGATAAAGCGTCATATGTATTTGTTTTGTCCGTTCACTGTCATTTCTTTTGACGACAACCGGATGTGTGTTGTAGACAAGATATCAAACAGTCGTGGACTTTTATCTTCTGTGTGGCTATCAAAAAGGAAATGAAACTGGACACTAGTTTTAGTCTTACATAAAGCGTAAAGGTTTTCTAGCTTTTTATCTAAGCTCACTAATGTGCTTAAACTGTGACAATCCTTGCTCAAGGAGATGTTGGCTTTCATATTCCACCAATAAACCATGTTTTATAAACCACCCACAGTTAAAATCTTTAATTTTTTTCCTCAAGATGAAAATTTATGTGTCTGTTTTACCTTGACTTTTATTACTGGGATGAAACCAAATAAATTTATTTTCGGAGTACGTGATTCAACGAGTTTCGATAAAGTTCTGCACGAGTTTATGATTCATATATCAAATCTACAACATGACAGTGCAGTTACCATACCAGCCTTTTACCAAATTTGTAATATATTACATTTAAAAAGAAGATAAGAAATCATAAAAACATATTGCCCACTGTCGTGACCCTTTAAATAATTTAACTACAAAATAATAAAGATAAGAGTAATAACATCTGACACAAATTACAGTAGTATCTTGATTTATCCGCTGAAAACTCAAGATACGGATCAATATGAGTTTTAAAAGACAAATAAGGTATTGTTTTGCCTGAATTCCTTGAATCAATAATAAATGACCCCATTCAAATCTAAAAATCCTTTGTTTATTTATTTATTTATCAATTTTTTTTATTCTTTTTACCACCTTCAAAGTTTCCAACACATGGCTACAGTTTATTTATTACCAGTCCTCCCACAGTGATAATAAAATGAACACTCAGGAAAAAAACTCACGAAACTTTTAAATAAACCCCTTTGGCTCCAATGGCGGAGTGGGCGAAATACATTCATTTGCATTTAATTTTTTTTTTTAAATTTTTTTTTGCTTGTTATTTGCAAAATTTTATTCGGGCCTAATTCACTTCCGGTTCGATAACGTCCTGAAGATTTATGAAGTAAATCAATTTTCGATGAAGTAAAAAACAATTAATAAATGTGGCGAAAAAAAGGCAAAAGGCGTGTTTAGTGGAATTTCAGGTGTTTATAATGGATCAGTTTTTCAATCCTAGGTTATCTGCATAACCAGTCCACTATCATAAACTGCCAATTGACTTTCTTCCGTGCACCCAGAAAAAAAATCACGACTCAGACCGAAGCGTGACGTTTTTATGTAATGAGGGGCTTTTAAGACTCAAATACTTTTACGTTAGCAAAAAAATAAAAAAAACTTATTTATCATTTCACACAGATTACTTCCCCACATCCACATTCCAATATCAATCAAAAATAATTTGTTTCTGATGATAGCTAACAACTGTCGGTATTCAGCCTGAATAACAAAACTGGGATTAGTGCAGAAATGGGAAAATCGAATTAGCAACTATTAGTTTCATGACTAATTCAATTAAAGTCAAAATAACTCGTTCATTCAGCGTTTTGCTCCTTCATTCAGGTTACAAACTGGTTTAAATATAGCTTGGCAAAGCTAAAATTAAAGTAAAATATCGACAGGAAAAAAATAAGCTGCAATTAAAGCATTCTTTTCAAGTAGGGTATTAAATAAAAAAAAAATTGGGTTTCTTTCACAAAGACGTCCAAGAATTCGAATTTTTTTTCTCTCAATTTTAAGATAAAAAAAAAAAATCTAAGATGAAATTATATGTTATAAACATGGAAACTAATTTTTACAGTCTTTTTAAACACATGTGGCATGTAAATAAAAGATAGGAAAAGAATTAAAAAAAATTTCTAAAGCAACCGCAGTTGAATATTTTTGAAATTTATGTTTAAACAAGACGCATGTTAATTAGTACAACTTAATTAAAAGTTTTTACTTTATACAACCTCCGGGCGATTAATATTTATCCCGGAAAGCATTTTTTTGTGTGTGAATAATAGCTGTATACCTGTACCTGAAACTTGCAAGTTTTCCTTTGATCATGGAGACTGATTTTCTTAAGTCTATAGTCAATGTCGATGAGTTTGAATTTGAATTTGAGTTGGTCGAAGAACCTTGCGTCGACGGGGTTGCTACCGAATCCCACGTGGTTGTTGACGGACAGGCTGTGCGGTGGTCTTGGCGGTTCACATCCATGCTGGCCAATGCTTTGGCCAGTGCTAAATCGTCTTCCATCATTTTCT
>JAQFZP010001837.1:0-16705 GCA_034695745.1 Geophilus truncorum
CAGATTTGCACTTATAAATTTATAATTTATAATTTATAAATCATAAGTAGATAAAACACAGCTCCGCAAAGTCTCTAATAATTACTGAGATATTTGACTAAAAAATTTTAAAGTAAACATCCTGAGATGGTATAATTAAAAAAAGCATTTACTCCAAAGTAAATAGGAAAAGCAAAAGCATTTACCGGTACTACGAGTAAAGATTTTTGCTCAAAGTAAATGCTTCATTGAGTATGAATAAAGAAATGCTTTTACTATTGAGTGAATGCTTTTACTTTGAAGCTTTTGCATCAATTTTTAAAGTTTTTGCCTCCATGTTTGAAGACTTTGCTTTCTTATTTGAAGGTTTTTATACTACCACATTTAAAGGTTTTGCTTTTGCTTCAAAGTGTGTTGATTTCAGACACAAAAATTAAAATTAAATTCCGGTTCTTTTAAAGTTTTAAATTTTTGAGCCTAAAACTCACAAATTGTGGCAATTTACATAAAAAACAATTATTTTTACACCTGAATTTTATACAGTCAACTTCCTCATATTCGGACATAGGGCAGGACTGGGAAAAGTGGCCGGATATGAGAGTTGGCCGGATAAGAGGAAGTATTTAGTGTAAGGAGACATTAAAAAGGGCCGAGACTTTTGACCGGATAAGAGGAGTGGCCGGTTATTAGTATGGCCGGATATCAGGGAGTTGACTGTATTACATGTAAATTGTATTATATTTATTAGAGCTGCTTTAGGTTTGGAACTGTACTTGACAAATCTCCCAAATTTTGAAGTATTTTCTACCTAAACTAAGTAAATGCTCTTGTTTATTCATATCAATTTGCTCCATTTTTTAGTAAAAGCTTATACTCTAAACTTTTTATTCATTAAAAATAAAGCATTGATTCCAAAAAAAACTATAATTCACGTTCTTACAAAATGATTTAGTCGTTCGACTTTTGCTTCATCCAAAACATACAACTGCCACTACATGGATTAACGTCAAGAAAGCTGTTACCAAACTGTTGTAGCTTTTCTTCTTTATTAAGCATCACAGATAACACACTTGTTATTTACTTGTATGTTTTGGTCATAAAGAAAACAGGAAAAAGAACTTTGATCACAAATCAAGCCGAGTGCTGCAATTGGTATTTCACTTTGTCGGCGGCGAGAGGAGGAACCGTAAAGTTCAATAGAAAAACCATCTGCCATTGACAACACTAAACACCACTACAACACTCATTCATCTGGTATCAAACACTTCCCATAACTCTCTCTCCCACTGCACTGCAGCCTCCATTTTCACACATCACTGGTCCCCAATGCACACAATGGGCAATAAGCCATTAGACAAATAAAAGCCACAAAGCAAAGACTCACTAGGTATGTCTGGGCAAAACTATTTTTTCCACAAACTTATTGATAAAAAAAACAACATCTGGGACTGGTCAAACCTGGAGGACAAAAGAGGGTTTGTTGCAATTTCACTGTGATGGCAATTAGATGATAATTTGAGGTTTGGTGCACGAGCAATATCATTCAAAAGGACAAAAGCCACCTGGTTTCAGAAAAGAACATTAGCATTATTGATCAATTTGGAAATTACCAGCGTTGGGTGTAGCAATTATCAAGTAAAACCTAAATTGAGCGAGCAGTTTAAGTGGAGCCTAAATTGTAATTAGACAAATGGCTTTTCAGCTTGGAGACAAATATTGATTTCATAATTGGAGAATTGTTTCCTGATTCTTGTGTAATGTTGTAATTGACTGGGGAATTTACCTTATTCAGAGGAGAACAAATAGATGATTCGCCAATTGCTAATTCGAAAAAATCAGACGATTAAAATTAATGTTTTAATGTTTTCGCGCAAAATTTCCGATCCAGATGAATAGCGTCTCTAAGACACTGCTCATCAATTTGTTACAACTCAGTTACATCAAAAGTTACCGCCAGATTTCGAAAATTATTTTCATAATTTTAGAAAAAGTCTACCGTACGCACATTCACTTTATGTTTTAAATCTGAAAACTTAATTTCTAATTCCAGTCAACATTTGGCTCATTATCACGTCTCGCTTTAAACAAATGGCATTTCATCGACAAACTTTTAAACCAAACACTACAGTTTACAGGCAACTTTTATCTCATGAATTATTCATAGTGTTTCCACTTTTACTTGCCAGCGAAGTCAATTCCTCCCCGTTTCACATTTTCCTCCGCACCTCTGGCTCCTAATCCCCTCATCTGAATGTGCAACACGAGATTCACTCTACAAACTCATTTCCTACTCCAAATATCGAAATAAAGTATTAAAAAAAAACACCGTCCCAGAGGTGCACTTAATGCTCTTCATTCCTCTTTAACTTTTAGTACACAACTTTAATTTAAATCCACTTACACCAAACCCAATCAAAACCAAATTTATCAACAAATTTTTTACCTCGCAAAATTAATTAAAAATTAAATCACATCTTAAGAACAACATTCCATTGTGTATATCTCACGAGACCCGAAGGATTAAAACATAAAAACAGGATTATCACGTAAATTTAAAAAAATATTTACCAACCTGTTAACACTGTTGACATTAAAAAGATGACTGGAAGATGAAGAAGCGTTTGATGGGACATGGTTGGACGAATATCCACTGGAACACTTCCTTGAATTTTTTTTTCTTTGGTAAAAAATGTTGTTGCGTCGTGTTGCAGTTGATTCGTAGCCGCTTTATCCAGTCGTGATGTTCGCTGTGCTGAGGGAAGTGGATGTTCTCACAACAACACACGCGACCGACACTCGTGTCAGCATCTGCCTTATATAAGCGATCAGAGAGAGCGTCACAGTCGCGTCAGCAGACGGAAGCTGCTCGTGGTTCCTGCAAGGAAATCGCATCTATTAATAAAAAATGATGCTAGATTTGTACAAGGAAATAAACTCGGGTTTTGCTGTACAGAGTAAACCTCGTGGAGATTGAGTGGTGATAAGGGGTTAATAGTTGGTTCTGTAAATAAAGTGTTAAATATAGATTTCTGTTATGAAATACTGAAATGAGCTAATAAGCAGTTTGCACTTTCCGTACGAAACGAAAAACGCAATGTTGTAACACAAATTTGTTTTTGAAGAATATTCTGAATTTCGAGTTAAAAATTTCGGTGTAACTGCTCATTATGTAATCCAGATTAGAACAAAATATTTTTTTGTCAAAATTATCTATAGATTCTGAAAAAACATTGCATTTTGTGATTTCGTTTTCGTTCCGAGCATTTGCGCAAACTGGATAATAATCACGTAGTCAATAATGCCATTTCTTCTTTCTTTCGACTTTCAATAAACAGTTTGCGCAATGACCCGAAACGAAAACGAAATCACGCAACGCTATTTATCTCAGAATTTATAAATAATCTCGACCAAAAATTTTGGTGCAATTCTGGATTCGTAATGAGCTGTTACATCTAAGCTTTTAGATCAAAATTTAGATTACTTTTTAAAAATAATTGTTGTTATTTGGTTCGAAAATATAACAGGGAAAAAATAATTTACAGAAGATATTCTGTAAATTTTCTTTTCTCTGTTATATTTTCGAACCAAATAACAATTACTGTTTTTGGCAACTACAAACACCACATTTATTCTTATATACAAGTACAATCTGTCGTGACGTTTACAATATATTATCACGATAACGTCACGACGACATTATACACTATCACGTGATCATGGGATTGCGGGAGGACGAAATACACTAAATTCAAACAAAAATTGCTTTAAATTATTGCATTTTTCGTTTCGTACGAAATGCGTAAACTGCCTAATAATTCTCACATTTTGGTCAATTTCGACTAAAGCTGAATGTGATATACTGTAAGTAAAATAGTAAACGCGTTAGCTTTTATCAAAGTCCTTTCCTAATTCAGAGCGTTGGTTGACTAATATGGAGGCTCGAATAAATGCAATTAATTTTTTTTAAAGTAAAAAATTTACATTTTAGATAACCAATTGTAGAAATAAGAATAATATCTTAAATCATCTTAAATCACAACGAAAAATTATTGAAATTTTTATGAAAACTATGACTTAAATTATGTTTGAAAAAATTTTAATTGTGATTGTTAGTTATACAGTAATTACCCAATTTGTTAACTATTCTAATATTTATAATAAAATAATGTAATAAAAAAAATTAACTTCCTTTCCCCTTTCCTTAATCTAAACATGTGTTTTCACTGCAGGAAAGCTCCTCTCTTTTCCCAACTAAATATTCCTTTAACAGTGAAAGAACTCTGGACTAATATTTCTTGTAATCTTGTTTAAGGATTTCAAATATAAAAATATTGCCAGCTTCAGCTTTTTGCTGAAAAATCATGGATGAGATTAAAATTTTTATTCCCCAGCACAATCTATCACTGTCAAATGGAATAAAAAGTGAACATGCATTGCTTGTTCCATACTGTCTTATCACATTTCTAATAGATCAAACTCACTTTTTCAACTTCTATTGACAGTTTCAAGTTATTAGCCCTGGCAGCCAACACATTTTTTTACACCTTTATTTTGTATTTTTCCAACCTTGTGCTTTCAATCAACCATAAATCTTCTTCAACAAATGCCAATTTCCAATAATCAATCCAGAAATGACAGACACTTTACTCAAAGTTCCTAAACAACTACAGAAAGTGACTTTCCTTAGAATATTTTATTCTTTTTTTATACTTCCTGCCAATTCTACTTCTCATTTTTACACTCTTTAAATGTTTTAATTCCACTGCCAAATTGAGTTAGAAAGTTGCAAAGCAACGCTGATGCACAAGTCACAAATTACATGAAAACTATGGGAGTCTTTTATGCTCAGAAGAAATCACTGTCACTCCAAGAAATTTGTTCAGCTCCATAAAAAGAGAACAAGAGTTTATTGCTGTACTTAAGCTAAAACAACTTAATCCCACTCAAACTTGGGAATTAATGGAAAATAAAACTTTAGAAAACAGGGGAAGAAAAAAAAAAATCATCATTTGTTATGCAATTATGCCATTTGTGTATTTATTGTTTCTTTTTGGTGCATTTCAATGATTTCATGCAAAGCCATTCAAATATGGACTTTCTATGCTCTTAATTTGTGCACCATAATAAAATGCATGAACCAGAACTAAATGCAGATTAAGTAGGTCTTTTAATTGCATGGTGGTTAAACTTTCTAAGTGGTGTTGTGGGTTTTTATGTGTGCAGTTTGTTTTAATCACATTGCTATGAAGAATTATTGAGTAAAATTCAGGATTATGGTGATTGTGTAAATCAATAAATGATAATGGAAAATACAGTATTTCATTGCAAAGTACGGTAAGAAAAACTGGCAAAATTAGATTTTAAAATTAGAATCTACTCAATAATAAACTGCAGCCAAGACTTGAATGATAAGTAGATTAAAGCAATGGTATTTGGACATGCTAAGAATGGAAGTTGCAGAATTGAGTAATGTAGAATTTTGAGTTGAAATAATAAAATGTTCATGAAAATATAATGAAAAAGTTGAAATACATGTTTAAATTAGAAATAGCATAACTTACATTTACATCGTCAATAAACTTAGTGCTAGGAAGTTCTTAGCATGTTTAATGTACATTTTTATTATTATTATTACAGGTCAAACCTCGATATAACGAACTCGCATATAGTGAATTGTTCGATATAACAAATACACCAGATATATTTGGTTGGTTTCACTTGTAATTTTTAAAACAGTCGGATATAACAAACACATTTTGACGGTCTCTTCGAGTACGTTATATCGAGGTTCGACCTGTATTATTTATTTATATTTTACATATCAATAATCATTGTGCAAGATTGACATTTTTCCTATGATATTTTAACCATCCAATTATGTATCATTTCAGCAATCTTGCAGCTATTGTCTTTTCTGCTGACTTGCATCTGCAGCAATTTGTCCAAAAATGACTCATTTGTGCACAACTTGCCACAATGTACCACTGATAAAACACGACACTCCCAATTGCAATTTCACATATCTGTGTTTCATTTCACCCACATGTTGCCACTCAACAAAAATATCATCACTAAATCCAATACACAAACACTCAAAAAAAAAAAACCTTTACTCACAATAAACATCAAACACATCCATAACCCTTGTAATCCTTTAAACCCACAAAACTGAGCAGTAAAAAAAAATTGCATAAAAGAAACCCCTTTTTCTGGAGCTTATCCAAGTTGCTGCAAAGCTTCATCCAAAACATTACTGTTACGAATCACTTGCCATTAATCCCAAAGCATCTGACAAGAGCATTCTCATGCTTCCTTTCCATTGTCCTCTTAATGGACTCATCGTTATCCTAAGGGGAAACTCGTGTACTACATGCAGCTATATCGAGTTTAAAACAACACCATTTTTCACCTTGCAGCTACACAGTATTTCTCAACAACAATTTAAAAATTTGAAAAATTTTTTCTCCAACAAAAAAAAAAAAAGGAAAAAAAAATCTTTTTCTTTCAAATTGTTTGCACCACTGAATCGCAACTTACTAATCTCAGTTCACTGTGAGCAGAAAAAAAAAGTATTTTAGATCGAATAGGTGCTTTCCAGCATAGCAGGAGGTGGAAGAGGCGAAGCAGAAGTAATTTCTCGGTGTAAAGAAAAAGCCAAGGCACAATCAGCTGCCATTTCCCTCCAATTCACATCCATTTCAAGTAGTATGATGATGGGTGATTTGGCTTCTGAAAAAGGAAAAAAAAATTATAACTGGGTTATTCAGTGAGAAGAATATGGTTTTTGTTGTCTTTAAGAAGCAGGTTTAGATTCAATTGCATTAGTATGGTATGTCTTAACATATACTAATGGCTGTTAATTATTCTAATTATCCCATCCTTCTTACTTACAAACATGGAGTCAGAAAAAAAGGGGAATTAAAGGAATTTCCTCCTCCTAAGGTTAATGTTGTAGTTAATGGGGTTTGGATTTTCTCACAACATTTTAATGAACTTGCTTTAAAGCTTTGATTACTTTTTCCCAAATCAATAGCAACAAATATTTTTTTTAAAGTTGCAAAATGGAAATAAATCTCAGATCTAATTAAATTTATTTTATACAAGGTGAAGAGTGTTTTTTTTAAATCCATGAAACCAAATGTTAATTGCATTGTAAATTTTAATTAAACCAGTATAGAATCAATAAAAACTTGTGAGATAAACAGTAATTAATTGTGAAGGGTTGTATAACACTTGCTGTATCTTGTGCGGTGTAGTAGAAGTTGCAGCGGTTATTCGATGAGGAAAAAAGCAAACTAAATTACAGCTTCTAGTCTTGCAGAGGGTTTTGTACACATAAGATGTATAGGTGTGATTGCAGCAAACCCAATTTCTTTCAGAATATAAACCCACTACTTGTGTCAAACTTAATAGTTTTCGATCTTTAAAAGAATACAGAAGAAGAAGAATGTGTTTCATTAGATCCATAAAAAGTCAAGTCATTTGAAAATTCAATTTTGACATCAATGACCAAATTAGTGTTTAAATGCAAGATTAAGTCATATTGTTTACACTAACCAGCTACTCTGGATGAAAATAATTTTGCAACCTTTATCAAGATCAAAAATACCACTTTCACCCAAATTTTTTTATCCGAGATGTTTAATGCTGTAACCACCAGAGGCAAGAGATAAAACAGGGTAATTAAAAAAGAAATTGACAATTCCAACACCAAACCTATTGTAGTTATTGAAAATTACTTTACATGAGTTTGTAGAAAAACTCAAAAAGTTTTTTCCCCACATGTAAGGATGACGTCAGCTATGACATACAGTAAGGTATCATGTGATCGGCAAGCCAAAACAGTTGAAAAAAAATTTGCGTGCTGGAATTGAGCAAAATAAATTCAGCCTTGCTCGTTGGTCACCACGAAGCCCAGATTTAAACACCGTGTCACTTTTTTCTTATGGGAATTCATCAAAGATAACATTTTTGTTCTCCACTTCCAGCTAATTTACATGACTTGAGACAAAGAATCACTAATTCAATTGCTGAAGTTACTAAGGATATATTGATGCGAGTTTGAAATGAATTCAAGTTTTGCCTTAATATCTACCATGTAAGCCTGAGTGCACACATTGAGCATAAACTTGTAATAAAAACCTTTTGACTTTCTTTACAAACCCAAGTAAAGTAAATCTCAATATCTACAATAGTTTTGTATGTAACACAATGTTGAAACTGTCAATACCTTTGTAATCACTCTGTATAAAACCTATTCTTGCAACCAAACAGAAGCAACTTCGAGCAGCTCCTAACACAGTCATAACCGTTACTTCTTTGTCAAAATAGCATATACAGAAGATCAATCAATCATGTAAAAAGTATTGTAACATAGATATAATTAAGTCACATTGCAAAACAAAACTTATAAACGTCAAAAGCACATTTCGAGACTTTTGTATTCCTTCAACATACGTTACATCTCTTTTAAACATGTTATTGAAACTCGCAAAGAAAATCCTCTTATCCTAAAAAGTCTCCTTGAAAGACTAAATTAGAAATTTTTTTCAACTTAAAAAAAAAAACTATTCAAAATTTACAATTTTCTTGCGTTAACTTGTACCTCTAAAGTCCTTTCCCCGCCGGTGCCACTTTCTCGCGGAAATCCTAGATTCGCCTAAGTGTTTATCTAACAAGTGAGTAAGGAAAAAATTCCTTCAAATGAGATGAAAAAGAGAAAAAGTGCACACTTAATTCACGTAATGGTTCAATTTCTTTCCATTAACGCAGCGCCAAACTGCTCCTGCAGCTATTTATACTGTAAGCTATCTTGTAATGAAACTAGACAAGAAAAGAGAAGAAACACAACTTGCAAGCAACTAACCACACTTTATCAATAACTGCGAAGTGGATTCAGCTCCTCACTTCATCAAATGAAAAAAAAAATCTTCTTAAAACTGACATCTCTTTCTTTTTAAAAGAATTAAGCGGGGTAATGGCGGTATGAAGGAAAAAAGTTAACGGTTTTGCTCTCTCCCTCGAGAGCAACAAGCAATTCATCTTTTTCCTCGCCAAACAAGGACTAAGAGTTAATAAGAAACAGATTAAAGGATGCAAAAATGGCACATTCCACGTGGTTTAAGTTTTCTCAGTAATGAGTTGCAAATGAAACTTGACATGTCCTATTAAATATTTTAAGGGGCACTGAAATTAGGTGATAGGGTGTTTGTAACATAACGTTTTCAACAAATACGGTACTGCATTTTTCGTAAAAAATTATATAAGTTGTTTATAATGTAGAGGTAATTCGGAATTATAGTAACGTCTCAATCTGTTACATTCGCTGTCAGTATTGGAAGTGCTATTGCTACTAGTAGCAATCTCTACTGGAAGTGCTATTGCTACTTACAGCGTGCTACTAGTAGCAATCTCTACTGCTAATAGCGTCACTGTTAATGGAATTACGTTTGTAAAAAAGTAGAGCAGAGTATGAATTTTGTATGAAAGATACTATGTTTCTAAAAGAACCATTTCTTTTATTATCATTAAATACTAAGTATAATAAAGTAGGTGAATTTAATGATGCGTATGACGTTATGAGTAATCAAAAAATTCAAACTTTTTTTATTTATGGTTTTTTTTTCCCATCCAAGTTGGTTTCATGCAAAAATTGATACCAGCAACTTGCAAATACAGTAGCACCATTTTATTACGGTATATATCATTCTTCTTTCTAACTAATCTAGTGCTTAATGTGCTAAATGTAATTGCGACTTATATTCGAGACCGGCTTCTAATTTAAGGTAGCTTTTAACTAAAAAAATACATGATTTTTAACAAACTACAAAACATTTTACTCTATTCAACTTTTGTTTATAAGTTATTGCCTGTCTTCAACTTAACCATTGAGTTATATGACACAGTCCTGCTTTTATCACACTAAGGTGCTACAAAGAAGCTATTATACCTAGTTTCCTCTTTGTTCACCTTAGTCTTATCAATGCAGACTGCAAGACATGCAGTGCAAGTAAACCCTTTTGTTCTACTGAAAATCTTACCAACCACAATTTCCCAACTTCCTTACCTATTCCTTTCCTTGGTTTCTATTAAACCACTACAGATAATAAGATTTTAATGACCTGTTGTATTTTGTTAGTTTTGTTTCTTTGTCTTGCAAGTTTGTGGTCTACCAAGGTAAAATAATCCATTATTTGTCTTATGGATGTTCTATTCATTAGAAAAGTTGACTATATCTTCATGTTGATTGATTTAAAGCTGAAAGTTCTTTAATTCCATGCTTTAATACTCAGAATTCACATTTCATGTTTGTTCTCAGAAACATTTGAAAAGTTGCCAAAATTTTTCAATCAATCATTCACTTCATAGCCCATACAATTGTCCAAAGATTATCACCATGGAAACTTCACAGAACATGTCAGTGCATGTTCATTTAAGTTTGCAAATATCTAACTCCAGAACCTTTTGCCAATTCTTGTAAAGAAATATCAAAAATTGATTTAAACCAGTCACTCAAAGAACTTCTTTTAGAAGTTAAAAAAAAAGAAAAGAAAAAGAAAACACTTTATTTATCAATTGGTGAAAGTATAAAATCCCAGCAACATTTCTAGAGTTGAAGACCCCAACTGTCATCATATCCACAAAATTGTTGAATAATCTGCACTGTCCCCTCTTAGCTTGTAAACTTTAAGGCAATTGGCAAAGGAGTGTGTAAGCAACATCAATTTGACAGTTGCAAGCTTCTTCAAATATGTCTTTATTGCATCTTGTTTTTCAATTTGCAATAAAAAACAATTCATGTTTCTCACTGCACATTTTTCTTTCACTTTCTTCTGGAAGCAGCAAAATGAGTGTTTACTAACCATTCACTTCACCAAAAACAAACACAAGTCAAACCTCGACATAACGAACTAGAAGCGATCATAAAAATGTGTTCGTTATATCGAGGTTCGACCTTAATTTTGTTGTTTTTTGAATCGGAAGCCCATTTCTGATTTCTGAAGATTTAGTCACATTAAATGTATGAAAAATAAATTGCAAATCGTAAATAAAACCTCACATGTACTTACATTGGGTTGGGGCAGCCATTTTTTAAAAGGAAGTGAGATTAAATCGAGGTATAACTGACTTCCAGTTCATAAAATATTATCGTTATAAGAGATAATTCACTAAATCGAAGTTAGTTATATCCTATTTTTTTTTAATATTAAGTCTATGTGAAACCAATCAAATATGTTTAGTGTGTTCGTTATAACGAACAATTCGCTATATGCGAACCAAACTTTCATTTGCGATCTCTATTGATGCCACGATTAAAAAAGTGTTTTAGGCAAATCTACCTATACTATGAAAATGAATTTTATTCGTAATATTTGTTACTCTACCTTTTTCTCGTCAGGTTGATTGGCTTACCTTAATTTATGTTTTAAACTTGGGAAATTTTAATTTTTGAGTGTTGTACTCTGTAATCATAAAGTTTCTAATTTCTTTGTATTTATCACAAATATGTCAAATTATGTTTTTAAAAATAAAATTATGTACATTTTTATGAATTTAATTTCATTTAAAACATAAATTTCTTTATTGACAATTAATGTTAGAGTAGTATTGTATTAAAGCCTGAATTAAAACTACATTCCGGATGCATTTGTGGTTTGTATTTTTGTAAAATTTTTTTGTTTTTAAATTAATGTTGTTTTAAATTTTAGCATGTGAAAAAGCTAAAACAAAAAAAGGTTTCGTTAACGAATGCGATCAAAATGGGGATTATGCCAAAAAACAATGTGTTACGGATGTTATGTGCTGATCAAATATCAGGTCAACATATTGGTGCTACTAAACCCGCTCACATACCGTTGAAATGTTAAAAAAAATGTCAAATTAAGTAAAAGTAAAAATTAAAATTAAAATTAAAATGAGTTTTATTTGTTTATTGTTTTCAACCAAAGTAGACCAAGTATACTCTTAATGAGAAAGGTCTAAAAACACTAATTTATACCTATAATGTTAAAAATCTTATCATACTAGTTTAAAATTTTAAAGTTAGTTATACAAAGTTTTTAAAATAATTTTCAAATTAAAACCACAATTTTTAAATGATTAAAATAAGTCATTGATCATTAAATCCCTCAGGAATATTTTCACTTCCTACAGTATATAACAAATTATATTGAATTGATCTTTCCCCTCAAAGGTGCAAAAGCTCAAAAGATTTGATCATCAAGACATAAATTATTAACAAAAATCAATAAACAACAAATCCTAGTTGATCTGCTGCACAGTGATTGTATTCCCCAATCAACAGGTTCAGGCAATTCATCCAGCAATACTCTCTCTTTAAAAAGTGATTTTTCATCTTTCCCGTAACTGCTTTTGTGATTAATTTTTCAAGCAGAAAACTCGCGTTCGCTGCAATTAAGTTCCAATTGCGAATAATCTCTCTCTACAAGTTAAAACAGAAAAAAAGTAAATCATAATTTAAATAAATCTAATCTACAAACTTTGCCTTTTTTGTTCACAATTAACTTCTGTCACTATACATTTCTCATCTCTTTTAATTAAAAAATTAATTGAAAATAAAAGTAGAAGAAAAAATTAAAGAAACAGAAAAAAAAAGTTTAAAGTGTATGAAAAATTAATCAGTTGGGATGATGTAATTAAAGTGTGCAAAGAAAGTAATTAAGGTAATCTCTGGTTCAAACACAGAAGAAGAATTCCGTCACAGCGAATTAGAAATGTAAATTTAAGAGAATAAAAAACAGTTTCTGTACAAACCATACCTTTAATCACTGAGAAAAGTGTAAATAATGTGTTACTGCAAATCAAATGACTTCGTGCGAAAAAAAGGATGTCGCTTCAATCGGTCGCGTCAACAAGTCTGCAAAATTAATGTTTCCATGACGAAATATCCAGCTACTTAACTTTGTAATCTCCTGAAACTGTGCTACCCAATTTGCAACAAAGGTCTTCCATCTGCAAAAATCATATTCAACCGACCCAAAACAATCTGTGCATCAGTCCAAAAAACAAACTGATAATAGAGACTTTGCGGAAAAAATTTCGTATGCATAACTTATCACATATGATTTATAATTGTAAGTGATAAGTTATAAAACTAAAATATAAATGCTTCACTTTGCGATTTAACTTTGACTACATATGAAACTTTGCGGAATAAACGGCGGCATTCGTCACGTGATCGCCTCGTATTTCGCGCCTAATAATCATCAATAATGAACAATAGTGTTGCAGTCGGATTAATCAATCCAACGCGAATTTCGGACGAATTTCGGACGAATTTCGGATAAATTTTCGGATTGGATTAGGATTATAAATACTGATCCGAAAAAATTTCGGATCGGATTTCTGATCCGAAATTTTTTCGGATCAGTAATTATAATCCTAATCCAATCCGAAAATTTATTCGGGCCGAATCTAGTCCGAAATTCGCGTCGGATGCAACGCTGTTGTTCATTATTGATGATGATTAGGCGCGAAATATGAGGCGATCACGTGACGTATGCGAAAAAATGCGAACTTCGCATTTGCTTGCATTAGTTCGCATGGTGTTGAATCTGATGACATACAAGGCGTATTTCTTTTTACACCGGAGTGCGCTCCGATCGCTAAATCGTATTTCTTTTTGCACCGGTTTTTGACTGGAGTGGCAATCTTTCTTATTTCTTTTTACACCGTACGCGACACGGTTCGGCTACAGGCGCACCACCTTTCTGAGGTGGAGCGCGCTCCGGAATCGCGCTCCGGATTAAAAAGAAATACTCGTGTTATACAAAATGGAGCGGCAATCTTCCTTATCATTGGTGGTATAACGCCAATGATTTTCTCTATTTTGAACTTGGTGATTAGCCGCTTGTTGTGTTTCTTGCATTTCTTTTTAGTAAGTTTATTGACGTCACTTCCTGTAGAATATGACGTCATTGCATTGATTTGCGGAGCGCGCTCCGGTGTAAAAAGAAATTCGCCTATGGTTTACAGTGAACAAACATAAAATTATAAATCTCGCTGCTGAAGCGCAATAGGCGTTCCAGAAACAAAAGATCTTTTCTTTTATTATATAGATTCCTAACAAAATCCTCAAAATGTAAAAAAATCTAATAAATAATTTTTCGGCGTCTTCATTACTTCATCATGATCACTATCGTCTTCATTACTTCATCATCATCATCACTATCGTCTTCATTAGTTCATCATCATCATCACTATCGTCATCATCATCATCTTAATCCGTAAGCCATTTTGTAAAACTGATAATTACATCTAGCAGAAGTAAATAAACTAGTTTAAGTAATAACAAAAAAAAAAGACGGTTATGTCAACTCCTGTCCTGCGCATGCACCAAGAAATGTGCAAGACACTGATAACCTAGTTTCAACATCACCCATGCCATCATCTTCTGCTGCGTCGTCTGCAACGAATGCTGCCAACATAGAAATGACAGATGCAGATGATGAGCCACAAAATGTCGAGCACAACAAGGATGACCAAAGAGCACTATACAAGTTGCAACTTCCAACAAAACAGCAGCCAGATCCCAGACATAACTTCATGATGACGTTAAAACATTTCAACCCAAATTGTGGTGGGATGTCAAACGCCAAGTTTGCCATGGTTCTGGTTCAATGTCAAAGAAATCTGAATTTAAAATTCAAGCCAGTGCACAAAAAACAAATGTGCAGTTCATGAGCCCATCTAGTTTACTATACCACCAAACAAAACATGGGAAAGATATGGATGCAAATAATGTAAAGAAATTTTTTTTTTTTTTTTTTTTTTTTTTTTTTGCGCGAAAGATTTTTTGTATTCTTCAACAAACATTGATCTGTTGATGACAATTCACAAAACATTGAATTTCGAGACAATTTACTTAACACATCCAGAACAAATCTTAACGCTTTGGCTGTAATAACCAAGAGCAATTGTCACACAACAGGACTTAAAATAAAAACGTTCTTTGTGATAAAGAAGAATTAAAATTTGATTCAAATGTAAATGTCTAAAGTTTGACATTACTGGTATTATTGTTGTTTATTATTATTATTATTATTATGTGTATTAGCAGTACTCTTGATTTTAAGAAAAAGGATTATTATGCTTTGTATAATGATTTAGCTGGTGTATATTGAAGTTTTGTTGATGACCGTGAAGATTTGGAGCACTTTACAGGTGCTATTGTGGCATCAATAAAAAATAACATTCCCAAGATTAGGTACAGAAAACATCGTTATCCGAATTGGTTCTCTGTGCAGTTGAGAAATATCTTACGACGCAAAGCTTATTATCATGAAAACCGTAATAGAAGCAAACCAGGTTATAGCAATCACTAAAACCTGGAAGCGGCCATCTGTTGACATAATCACCGAATTAGGAGAGAATCATCGATTGATATGCCCTAATTGCGGAGAAGGAATGCGCGAGAAACAATTGACATGTTACATGGCAGTTTTCGAAAATATGAAAGAAGATACCAAGCCGCAAGGGTTAGCGAGGACACTGTGTGGTCTAATCCTTATGTCATCATTATTTCTATACAGACCGGGCAAATATCACTCTGCCCACGAATGAAAGCTTTCAATCAAATCGGGTGTTGCACCGAATCTCCCGCCTGCACCGATGCTGGGCCGCCGCGCTAAGTTTTTTAGGAAGTTGAAAACGCAGATAGGAAAATAACGCACCAAATTCACAGAATACGTGGGAGGATATGCCGGAGTCGTACGAAACGAAACCGATGTTCTTCACGTGCGAGATTCCGGAAGCGTTTTGGGAAATACTAGGGCATGCCACCGGTTTTTTATCGGCGATAAAAAACCGATTTATGTACCGTATTTCGTTGCCAACGACGTACGGTATTTTTCCATTTTATTAAATTAGGAATGTCAAGGAATGTACAAATTTATTTCTTACGATTTCAAAATCAACTTGCCATACAAAATATCACATACAAACATTAAATAATGTAATTTTATATGTATACGTCTCGATTTCACAACAATATTTTTTAGAAAACTGAATTTCGCATATTTGAAACCTTATTTACGTCACTTCTCAACATTATCGCTTGCACCATCTAGTGATGTATAAAGGTATTACCAAGAATGGATAAAGGGTTTATAAAGAGTTTACCCTTTATCCATTCTTGGTACAGTATTACCCTATACAATTGTGACGAGCGCATGGAACATCGCCATTGCTGTCGTTCGATTGCTTCGTTTCATCTAAAGTTCAAGTAAGTACACATCACGAACAAGTTAGAGCAAAAATGACTATATTTCCTACATTAGAAACTAAAATGCCGATAAGGAAGACGCCGTTAACGTTGCGGGAAATGTGCTTCGAAACAATAACGCAGAACATTCATGATTTTAAGTCGGCCGCGAAAACTCTTCGTAAGATATCAATTTTAATAATAAAAAATTTTTTTATTTATTTATCTTTGAATCTTCAGCTGACTCTTTGATTGAAGAGATGTACAAAGAAATATGGGGCATCGAAGAGCACAAAGACCCTAGAGGAATGTCACTTCAAGGTATGAATTTATATCGAGACGATTAAGATTCGCATCTTGTCTCGTATCGAGGTACGAAAAAGTATCTCGTTTCTCGATCGTTACGACATTTAATTTTGATTATCTTGTCTAGTCTCGATTGGTCAAGATCTCGAATTTTCTAGATTCACGTCTCGAAAATTCAATTTACAAAATTAAAAATGA
>JAQFZP010001838.1:0-16698 GCA_034695745.1 Geophilus truncorum
CTTTATTTAAAAAAATATAATTTTATAAAATAATTAATATGTATCTATTTTTAAATATAACAATAAACTATAACTTTTAATACTATTTATACTTTAAAAAAATTAATTTAATTAGAAAGAAATCAACATCCGCCAAATCCACCGCGTAGTGACAGAACGTGAAACTAAAACCAATGTAAACTTCCGCTCGGTGTTTAAACATGTCTCTGTTACGGTTCGCATGTGAAACGAAGCGTCTAATTTGTTGCCCTTCTAGGTCAGAAATAAAATAAAACGAATTTTATCCTTGTGTAAGAGACTATATATATATAAAGTGTGTTTTTATTTCAGGTTTTTGTCAGCTGGTAAAATGTTTGCAGGCAAACAATTCATACAAACTTCAGTTGTGCATTCGAGTTGGAAAAAATACGTCAGTGAGATAACAAAAGCTTACGAAAACGTCTTAGAACAGAGATTCCCACGTGTATACAAGATTTACAGACTGTTTATCATTGGTAATGAATAAAAGTAGTTGTTAAGGGAAATGACAAATAAAATTTTATTTATGTTTCATCATTTAGGAAGTCAAGGTTTCTACCAAGACACGAAAAAATATTTTAAAATTCGAAGGGAAGTGAAACAAGGGAAGAATGTTACAAATTTAGCCATTAGAGAACTCGAGATTTATTACCAAGTGAGAAAAGTTTGAAGTTATATCTTAGAAAATGTTAATTTTGTGATTTAGATGCCGAAAGAACTCTTTAGGGTTATGCCAATTATTGTGGTCGCTTCGTTACCGTTTACAAGTTACTTTGTATTCCCTTTATTGTAAGTATTGAATTTTAAATTTTAAAAAATTAATTTAAATTTTATAAAAATTCTAGATATTTGTTCCCACGTCAATTACTCTCGACTCATTTCTGGTCATTGGAGCAACGTGTTGAATTTGCGTTAATTATCCACAGGAAAAAAATTGGAAACAACAGATCTGTGTTCCGATACTTACAAGCTGCAATTGAAAATATTCAGACGCAAGAACTGAGAGAAAATTGTCAAAATATTTTCCACAAAGTAAAAAAAAAAATTGAAAATAATTTTTTTTTAAATATACAAGAATTTAATCTTTTAGCTTGGTAGTGGAGTTCATCCAACAGTGGACGAAATCTTATCTACAAAAGATGCATTTGATTTAAAACCGTATAATTTAAATATCTTACCTGCAGGTCATATTGTAAGTTGAACCTTGAACCACGAATTCTTAACCTTTAACTTTTTAATTGCATTCCAGACGTCGCTGTGTTGGTTGCACGGTGTTTCGATGCTGGGATTTCGTAAAAGAAGATTAAAAATTCACGCTGAAATGATTAGAAACATGGACGTCGTGCTGAAACGTGAAGATATACGGAAATTAAATGTTGACGACATGCGAACAGTAAAAAAAAAAAAATTAAAAAAATTATTATAAAATTACAAAATGACTTTTTAATCCTTTAGGCCTGTTTTTTACGAGGCGTCAACCCTATAGGCATGAAAAGAGACGACATAATCCTTTACTTGGAGCAGTGGATGAAAGTAACTGACCACGTGACCAGTGAAAACGCGTCTCTGTTGCTTCATTGTCCGATTTTACTTGCCTACAACCAACCCACCAACTGGTCATTAATTCATTGACCACTGGATTTTTTTATTTATTTTTTTATTTATTTCTTTACCAAAAAAATTTTGTATTTATTTATTTTGTATAAAATGTGAAAATAAATTTTTGAGTTTTTAAAAATTTAAAATAAATTTAAGTAAAGTCATGAATAAAAATAAGAGGATGAATGAACTCGTTCTGGAAGGTTAGAGGATGTTGGGATTGAAAGTGAAGGGAATCTCTTAAGTAATACCTTGTAATAAATCTAAAAAGAAAGAAAAAAAAAAGGGGGGGTTTTTAATGAGATTTTCCTGAAGGAAAAGTGCCGGATGCAAATGGTCTAATTTGATAAGCAACGACCTGAGATGGGAAAAGGATTTTTCTGCTTGACCCATCTCTTCTATTGTGTTATCCTTTCACCTTAACCGCACTTTGATAGAAAAAAAAATATAAGAAATAAAATTTTTGCAGTGTCACGTACTCTGAACTTTAATTTACAACGAAATGACTTTATCTAATGTCAGTATAAACTACCTCTGGTGCTGAAATTTGGCATTTTTATTTTTGGGTGTATTGTTGTCTAAGATTGAATTTTTTAAGAAATGACATTATGTAATGTAGTAAAAATTTTCCCGTCGCTTTTGTATTTTTCAATAATATTTTAAATTTATGTGTGTATATTATAATCAAAAAAAATTAAAAATTGTAAAATTGCACTCTCGTGTTAAAATTTGATAATTTTCTATTTTTTTAAAATCCAACATAATCATCAACTTAAATTTCACAATAAATGACACCATCTAATATTATTAGAATTGCCCCCTGGTATTGAAATTTCACACTTTTTTTTTCTATTTTTCACATTATTACCTTTCCATACTTACCACTTTGAACTTGAATTTCCGCAGTCCCACATTGAAACCCATATTAAAAAATCAATTTATGTCAAGGTGCGTCCTTGACGTCTCTCATCCGTATCTAATTATAGTAAGTAAAGATAAAGATTTTTCGGTGGTACCTCGATTAGTTCTCGCTGGCTGCCTCGAGGCCAATAAGTGTATTTCAACTTTGTTTTCAATCGCTCCCGGCATGCAGAGCAGCACAGCAAATCGCCAAAAAGCAAACACGATAAAGTGCTTTTTCCCTGCAGCGTCCCGAATACCTTAGCGAGGGTCGAGGTCAAGTGAAAGATAGAGCCGAGGAACTCTCTTTCTCCCTTCCAATCCAAACTTGCTTTCCCCGTTCCCCCTGCCTTGCGCCACCTGGCGGGTGAAGGACCTCACTTTCGCTCTTCCCGACTCTCCTGAGTACATCGCGGACAGGTGATGTGATGAAGGCACCGATTATCCGTCCATGGTTTTATGTCACACTTTTTCACCTGGTAATTATACAATTAGTGTATTTTTCCAGTGTTTTATATCCGTGTTTTATCAACAGGTGAATGTTTATGTCTTGAGAGCGGTTTCTGGTGAGTATTTATTCAATGTCTATTTATAGCTGACTGTGGTGGGTTTTGGTGTTTTTAGTGTGGGAAAGTATTTAAAATTACTTTTTAATGTTTATTTGACTACTTTTTTTTATTATTTATTAATTTAAAATTTGTCTGCTCACAATTTTGACTTGATTGCCTAAACACAAAAAAGGGAATTAAGTCTTCGTCACGCACGAATACCAATGAGAACCACTATTTTATTATCATACAGCCGATCTCAATGACCCATGCGCAACATACAGCGACTGTTCATCCATAAATAATGGTCACTGTGAAAATGGACGTTGTGTTTGCCACCCACAAACAGTGTCCCTAAACTCAACCGAATGTGTTTCAAGTATGCAACATCCACCACCATAAAAAAATATTAAAAAAAAAATTATTAACTCACCAAATTGATGATGATAATCATAATATTTTGACCTCCAAGGTTCCCTTCTGGGGTTCCCATGCCTCAT
This sequence comes from Geophilus truncorum, assembly GCA_034695745.1. Taxonomy (NCBI): domain Eukaryota; kingdom Metazoa; phylum Arthropoda; class Chilopoda; order Geophilomorpha; family Geophilidae; genus Geophilus; species Geophilus truncorum. Next base: position 3,566 of record JAQFZP010001838.1, read on the forward strand.
TAATCACCAGTGCCAAAACAGAGTGCCCAATAGCGTTTGTAGCGAAGGAATTTGTAAGTGTAAAACTGGATTCGTGGCTCATCAACGCGATTTCTGTCTTCCAGGTGAATAAATCATTTTTCAAACCACCAAATCAAAAACTTGAAATTCATTAATAAAACTTCTCTCACCTCAGGAAGTGGCTTGGGCGATCAATGTCTGACCGATTCGCAGTGCCAGTTAAACAACAAACTGAGTCATTGCAAGTTGCAGTTTCGTAAAGGCCATGGACGTTGCGCGTGTCTTCCTGGATTCCAGTCCTTCAGAAACAAATCCTGTGGAGAGAGTAATAAAAACTGTTAAAAATAGAAAAAAAAATCCCCGTTATTCACCGATTTTCCCCTGCACAGCTCTTGGTACGGGTTGCACGAATGATAAAGACTGTCGTGCATTGGATTCTAATTCACACTGCACTCACAGAGATCTGAAAACTTCCTTTTGCACTTGCGAACGAGGCTACACCGTCTCTGCCGACGGTTTGCGATGTGTAGCCACTTATAAAGGTGTTTTTGTCACTGCACTTCATGTTAATTTTACCTGTGCAAGTTGAATTTAATGCGTGAATATGTTTGAAAGGTATTTTTGACCAACCTTCGTCACTTGGTAAACCTTGTCGCACCTCGGAGCAATGTCAGTTAAGAGATCCGTATTCTGTTTGCGATGAGGGCATTTGTCGGTGTGCTGAGGAAACACAGCGATGCAATGCGAAAAATACGGGTAATGTTGTAAAGTTGTAAATTTTTTGAGAATGTTTTTAAAATTTATTTTTTATTTTAGGATGTCATAATGATACTTTCCAATGTCGAAGTGGTTGGTGTTTGTCGTGGTATTTTGTTTGTGATGGGAAAGCGAATTGCGATGATGGGAGTGATGAAGATGAGTGCATTCCTTTCAGTAAGTCTGTAACTTTTAAAGAGTAAAAAATAGAGTAAAAATGTCAATTAGAAAATTGTAGAGGGTGGTCGAATTTAGTCTAAAACTTATTTTAAAGTAAAATATTTCAATCGTTTCAAGGTCAAAATGGTGGGAAATGTGTTTTTAGGCATTGCAGAGAAGTGAAGGGGCAGCACGTCAAAAATTACCTTAAAAATTAATTTTTGTTTTTGAAAATCTAGATTGTCCACGCCAAGCCCATCAATGTGGCGACGGAACATGTCTAGCAAGATCCAAAGTATGCAACGGTCGAAAAGACTGCGTAGACGGAAGCGACGAACAAAACTGTTTCAATAGTGAGAAGCACATTTTAATTTAATGACCCAATCATTATTCTCTCGAAACCCGTTAATAAGTTCCACTTGAGTCGTAACCATTTTTTCACTTCCCCATTTCTTTCTTTCTTAAGAGTGCAATTCAAAGTCGTTCAGGTGTGGCGACGGCGCATGTCTGCCTCAATATGCCTTTTGTAATGCAGCCATCAGTTGCAGAGATCTCAGTGACGAAATAGTTGCTCTTTGCGCTGGAGGTAAATAAAATAAAATATTAATTTTAAATCAATAAATAAATATGATAATATATGATAATAATCAATAGAGACAAATTCCTGCCCCAGTGGCACATTTCGCTGTTCCAACGGCAGGTGTCGTTCTACTGCTGTACTCTGTACGGGAAAAGACGGTTGTGGCGATAGAAGTGACGAAGACCGATGCAGTGTTTGTTGTACGTGATTAGTAACAAACTTTGACACTAGGGGGCGTGTTGAAACTAAATTACATTGTTTCAGATTGCAAGAAACCGAGTAACGTGGCATTCTAATTTCATTTGAATCACACAATGGTTAATTTATGTCAACAGATCTTTATTTTTCAACATATAGATGTATATATCAAAAATACACAAATTTGTTACATCGTCAAATAAAATGTTTTTTTTTTTCCCTTTTATCGAAAAATGATAATTTTTAAGTCTATTATCACTCGAAAGAGGATAAAAATATTCGAATATAAATATAAATTAAAAACATAAATACGATAAGTTTTTTGTTTTTTTGACACTAAATTTCCATTTTTACAAAACTCCAGATAAAATATATGAAGTCCAAAAATAACAGTGAAAATTAGGCATTCTTTTTAATGCCGTTTTCTACCGCACGGCGGCGAGAGTACCCGAATTTAAAGTCCACAGAGTTTTCATGTATTCAAATTCACAATTTCTTCCTAAATTGTAACTCGAATTACAACATTTGCGCTGAGGTTCGGTTCCGACGTCATTCGTGATCAAATCGACTAAGTTTTCAATCTGAGTGTAATTGAGTTCGCCTTCAAAAAGAGGAGCGGTTGGCAACGCAAATTGGTTGCAGGTTTTTTCTTGTAGGGCCAGTAAAGAGTCATTTGGAGAGAGGGAATTGCTGGATCGAGTTATGGACGTCATTGCATAGGTTACAGTATAAGTTGCTGCAACCATAGTCAGGATACCGGCGGTGTATGTTACTGCACATACAAGTGTCACCTGAATAAATTAAAAAAATAATTAGAAAAATTGACTTTACGACTCATGAAAATACTTGAAAATTAATTTCATTTTTTAACATTTAAATTTTACTTTTAATATTTGGTCCATGATTAATCGGAAGATGTCGCTGTTCCTTAAATGTTTTGTCAACGTATCGAGTTCCGTATACGAAAACCATCCATTTTTCCTTCCTTCGTGAAGTGCTAAGAGGAAGTCCGTTTGATCAGCGATTTGTTTGAAGGTTTTCACGTCGACAAACACCTGCCAGTCCTTTTTTATAATAAATAAATTTTTAGTTTTGAAATAATGAAATAAAATTTAAAATAACTAATATACCAAAGCAGCTAAAAAGTCTCTTTCTAGTTGATTAATTTCTTGGGTTTCCATCGACGCCGATAAAGCCCATTCGTGATTCAATATATCGTCATCTTCACCTTCGTCATTCATGAACTTGGAAGCAATAATCTAGAAAAAAATTATTACAATTAACGAAACTAAACTTAAATATTTTTTTAAGTGTACCACTGAGGCGAGAAACAAATGCGAGGACGAAATCGTGTGTAAATATTCAGGATTGTACGTTCGAAGGCGATCCACGTACACGAATGCCAACATTAAGGTACATGAAGACAATCGCGCTTGTCTAAAAGAAATATTTGATTAAAATTTGATTAAAAAAATTCAATTATTTGTATTTTTTTTTTTAAATACCGAGTTAACGACGCTGCAAACTGCAAATCCACTTGTCCCAATTTCGGTGGCACATTCCTGGCGAAATATTCCACAGCTAGATCTAAAACAAATATAAAAAATTTTGTTTTTATTTTTGATTTTGTTCAGTTTTATTTCTTCTTACTAGTCATGTGCAACGATGGCTTATCGAGTCTGTTTCGCACGGTTCTTCTAAACCGATGTGAAAACTAGGTAAAAGAAGTTAAATATTTTAATACAGGAGTTTATTTAATATGTGACAGATTGTATAGTTACGTGTTTCGAGTCGTTTTGCATTTTGAGTAGCGGAAGACAAGAATCAAAGATAGAAATTAACTTCGAAGGATTGTGGGAATTGAATGACAATCTAGAATTAAATGAAATGAAATGTTTAAGTTCCATTATTTGTTATTAATAATTAGAGTAAATAGACCGAATAGTTTCAAAGTGCTCACCAAATATGGTAAAATACCAACGAGTTAATGGCGACGTTTGATGAGGAGTTGTGAAGGATTTGTCCTATCTCGCACTCACACCAACGCCACCTAGTGAGTGAAATTTAAACTAAATTGAAATTTTGAAAATGTTTATTTAGTTTCTTTCATTTGTTTTTGTTTATTAAATTAAAAGTATCATATTGTACTGTAAATTAAATCCACAAAACAACTGAAATCTTTATGAAACCTAATTTCATATCTCGTTTATTAAAAAAACAAAACAAAAAAATCTGAACAAAACAAAACAAAACTCATACATGCTTCAATTAATTATGGTACAAAAAAAAATAATTATTATCAAGGGCATCCAAACCACTTACAACCCTATAATTACAATTCAAATGGAATCCATAAATATGACATCACAACATAAACACCCATGAAAATAAAAATCAATTTTCTAAAAAAATAATTCATTAACGTCATAATCATAATAATTAATAATACTAAATTCCACTACTCTCATGGCAGTCGAATGTCTTAGAATTACGAAATGAGAAAACGCAAAAAATTGCAAAGTTAATCATGACACGATGAAATGAATTGATCCGAAATGACGTTGATTTTATTTTATTTTGGTACGCTTGGCGTTACCAAATTGAATCCGCGACACCAGCATCAGGTGATTTCTGCGACCTAATGCTCGTGCTGACCAGCCAGCTGGCCGCGGTGCAGGGTTAAGGGGGCAGTGTGACCTCGGTCAGTGGCTGGTCACTCTCATACTCCGTCGTCTTTGGGCGACGCGTTTATCCGGTAGATGGGTCCGAATTTCCCCATGTACTTGCGAACAAAGTCTTTGGCCTTGTGCTTCACGTTGTCGTTGATTTCTAATTCCTCGATTTTTCGACAATGTTTGAGCTCCTTGGCCAGAACAAAATGCGTCAACTTAAAAAAAAATAAAAAAAAGTTTAATATATATTATAATATAAATATAATATTTTTTTAATAAATACTTTTCGTGCTAAATGTTTGAAATCGTCCTTCGACGTGATGCGTCCGAGTTTACAGTCGCGTTTTTGGTACGGGTTCAGACACTGCACCATGAAGAGTGACATTTTGCTGCGGAAATGTTCTTTCAGTCTCTTCGCGTGCTCGCTCGACGTGTCAGCAGCTGCCGTCGTCGTCGATCTCTTCTTCGCCGCTGTTTTTGGTTTCGCTTGTAGCTCTGGTTGCGGCTCGTCGATCGTCGGAGTTCCGTTGTCCCCTTCTTCGTCCTCGTCCTCCTCGGGGTTCCATTCTGGTGGATCCCATTGTGGCTGCCTAAAAATTACAACAACAACAAAAAAAATTAATATAATTAAATATAAAATAATTAATAAAATAAATGTTTGCAGCATTATAATTCCACGTATCGGAAACAACGCAAAATATCAGACAACTGCAATTTATTCTAACACTTGTCGCAGACAGAAAACGGAAAAAAAAACACCGGTGTCTGTGGATGAAAGTGTACTAAATATAACAAAATAACCGTCTTAATACCTGGTTGATTTGTGATAGTAGTAAACTCTTCCGGCTCTGTCTTTGGCAGTGCGCCACATCGGAGGCAACTTGACAACCACTTTTTGTTTTGCCACTTCGTCATCGTCTTCATCTTCTTCTTCGTCGTCATCATCATCGTCATCGTCGTCATCATCTTCATCGTCGTCATCATCTTCATCATCATCATCGTCGTCGTCTTCAGCCTCGTCTTCAACCAAGTTCTGGTCGTCCGGCATTCCATCTTCTGACCAGTGAGGAATCGGTGTCAAAACCGGTCCGTCGGTGATGGGTATCTGGATAATCGTGGGTGGGGGTCTTCCGGGTGAGTCCATATCCTCTCCCGGCGGTCCGATCTGGTAAAACATCGGTGGTAACTGGCCGTCGGGACCCATGAAGGGCAGGGGTATCGAGTCGAGAGACGTGGCGTTGGCAGGCGAGTAAGCTTGTTGTGTTTGTTGGAGGCTAACGACACCAGGTGGCGGTTGCGGAACGGGCTGTTCGTAGGGGAGGCCATTTTCGTCCAATTCCGGACCCATGTCTTCTTCCCCGGGTACTGGAGGTTCACCTAAATAAAAAAAAAAGAAAAAATTTAAAAAAAGAAATCTACATAAAAATAAAATTTAGTTTGAAATTACTGTTAACAGGCGGCGCCACGGGAACTGGCACGGCAACCGGCACAGGAACTGATGCAGGAACGGGTGTGGCACCGGGTGGCGGCGCGTAGGCAATGGCAGGGGGCGCTGGGAAGAACTCGGGTGGCGGCGGGTATTCTTGGTTGTAGTACATCCCGAGCATCGGGTCGGCGCTCATGATGGCGAGAGCCTCAGCTTCGGCTTGCGCAGCAGCTTCGGCAGCTTCGGCATCCGCTGCCTCTTGTTGCTGCCGCATGTACTCTTCGTGCTGTTTTCTCATCGCTTCTTCGGCTGCTTCTTGTTGAACTTTGAGCTCGAAAAGATGTCTCCGCTGCTCTTTGCTCATGCGCGACATAGGAGAGAAGCCTGGCGAAAGAGTCACCACACTGCGCATGCGTTTTTTGTATTTGTGATCCGTCGTCGCATCCGAGTCGTGGTAGCTGCGCTTTTCTCTGTGTCGGTAGTGATCCCGGTCCCGGTCTGGACTCCGGCGACGGTCATAACGATCGTAATCTGGAAAATTAAAAATTACGAAAATTTAATATTAAAAAAAAAAAAAAATAAATAAATAAATAAATTACCTGATCGTTCGTCGTCGTCTCGATCTCGATCCCTATCTCTATCCCTGTCTCTATCGCGGTCATTATCGCGTTCTTTTGACTTGCGATCCGCTTCTCTTTCGTGATCCCTCCTGTTTTGGTTCTGCTCTCTCTTTGGAATTCTGTACGCTTCTTTCAGACTGCTCCAAGCGTCCAGCAACTTGATCGCCAAGTCCGCCAGTATCATCACTCTTTGAAGACCCGTTGGAACCGGAGACGAAGCGACGGCAACCGTAGATTCCTCCACTTCCTTTTCTTTTTTCACCGCATCGTCAGTCACAATCGACTCTTCGGTAGAAGCTCGTTCGATTTTAATCTCTTCTACCTTCACTTCGACGACTGGAACTTCCGGTTCTTCGATTTTCACACCCTGAATCGCGTCATCGATCAATTTTTCTTCTTTTACGTCGATTTCTGCAACAACTGGTTCGACAACAACCGATTCCGGAACTGAAACTGGAATCGAAATCTCATCGATTTCCATTTTTTCAACTTCGGAAACTTCTTCCGGTTCCTTCAGATCTCCTTGGGGCGCCACCACTTCAACATCCTCAGATTTGGGACTTTGGATCTGAAGAAGAATAGCTCCAGACGACTCCTCCATGTGTTCACCAATGCGAGAATTTTCTCCGGTGTCATTGCAATCGTCTGTTTCCGGTATTTCCGGTTTCGAAAGCACGTCAGTCTCCTCAACTTTCACTTCAGAATCGTCTTTCTTCTTCTCAACCTCGACTTTCATTTCAAAATCGTTTACCGTCTTCTCAACCTCGTCTTTCATCTCCTCAACCTCGATTATCACTTTTGAATCGTCTTTTTTCTCCTCAACCTCGACTATCAATTCTGAATCCTCTTTTTTCTCCTCACATTCGACTGTCAATTCTGAATCCTCTTTTTTCTCCTCACATTCGACTGTCAATTCTGAATCCTCTTTTTTCTCCTCAACCTCGACTTTCATTTCTGAATCCTCTTTTTTCTCCTCAACCTCGACTTTCACCTCGGAATCATCCTTCTTCTCCTCAACCTCGACTTTCACTTCAGAATCATCCTTCTTCTCAACCTCGACTATCTCTTCACAAACCTCCATTTTCTCTGGTTCGTCTATATGAATTTCATCAACCGTTTCGACTTTCACGACCGGTTCAGCCTCTTCGACCGCATCGGTAGAGTTGCCCGTCACCGCCCCGTCGCTGCTCACCGTCACCGCTTCCGTTGCATTCGTCGATTCGTCCTTCTGTCCAGCGGTGTCCACTTCCTGCGCTGTGGCGCTGAGTTCGGCCCACTTCTGGACGACGGAGAAGACCTTGCTGTCGATGAGCATCGTCTTGTTGTTGATCGGCAGAATCTCGAGGGTGTGGAGGATCTCCGTCTTGAGTTGGACCGCGTCGTCGTCGTTGTTCACGTCCACCATCCAGCTCCACAGCAGCGACAGTCCGTGGTAGTCCAGGAAGAGCCTCAGGCACGCCTGTTCGGTTGTTTTCTACGAAGGGGGGTCCGCTCACCGTTAACTTAAGACCGAAATATATCAACCCTGATACCAAACCCCACCGCCAACAATTAGCTCACCTGTAGGATCTTCAAGAGTGTCGTCCGCAGCGCCGGGCTCTCCGCGCGCACCATTAGTCGGGATAATGTGAGTGTATGTTCGCGGTTCTTCAAACCTCCTTTTTGATTCAGCCGTTCCACCTCTTCTTCCAACTGAGAAACAAAAAAAAAATTAAAATTATTTTTAATCAAAATATCAACCGGGATAAAATATAATTAATAAAATAAATGTTTGCAGCATTATAATTCCACGTATCAGAAACAACGCAAAATATCAGACAACTGCAATTTATTCTAACACTTGTCGCAGACAGAAAACGGAAAAAAACACCGTTGTCTGTGGATGAAATGAAAGTGTAGTAAATAAATCGACAAAATAATCTGTCGTTGATATTGTTGTGATTTTTTTTCTATTTTTGATATTTAAAAATAAATATTTCTAGATAAATTTGTGTGATTTTAAGCTTAAATTCGTTAAAATTTGCCAATATCGATTTTCACTGTTTTAAATGAATAAAACAGTAAAAGCATTTATATAGGAAACAAAAATTGACATGTGTTTTTTCGCTCCTAAAAATTTAATAAATTAATATTTGAACCGAATATTGAAGCGAAATCACACAAAAACCAATTTAAGCACGTATAAATGCACACAATTGGTGCTAAAATTCAATATGCTATTCCAATCTTTTAAAATGGCCTTCTCTGCCCACACCAATCACAAACACGCACATGCGGTCAACTACGACACGCGGCCTTCACGGCGCACACGTACGTGTTTGTTTACAATCATTTATCATCAATCATATAAAATAATTTTCATCAATATTTCTTTTCTTCGATTCAATTTGAATTGAATTCTTCTTGGTTCGGCGGAGACTTGCCTCGATTTCAATCTCATTTCTCGCAGATCCAGCAAAACGTCATGGCAACAGGTACTTTTAGCATCGTCCAAATAATTTATGATCCATTCGAAGTCCACAAACTGCTGAAATAAAAGTGTGCCCGTGTTAGGCTGGGTTCCCAAACAAGTTGCAGAAGAGGCCTTACAGTAACATTTACATAAAATTCGAATAACAAACCCTTACTTATGATTGGAATAGCATCAAATCGCACTTCAGGTCCAAATTATTATATTTTTTTTTTTTTAATTTTTTTTACGAGGCTAAAATAGGCTAAAGTTCATCACGTGAACTTTAGGCCATTTTAGACTCATTTTTACATATAAAGACAGAGAAGAAAGAAGACCAACAGTCAAAAAACAATAAAGGGACACTCACAGCCATATCTTCGAGAGATTCTTTCCTCCGTTCTTCGTAATAAAATGTTTTTTTCCTTCGCGGAATTTGTTCTCGTTGCTGTTTCTCTTTTTTAATCGGCATTTGTTTGTTGCTCCCGCCGATAAACCCGCGACAAGCCTCCGATTGGCAAAAGCATCTTTGTGCTTCTTTGCTGATTTCACAAATTATTTTTTTTTGAAAAAGTAAATAAAAAAAATTAGAAAAAAATTTAAAAATTGTTTTTTTTTACCGTATTTTTCATACCCATAACGTTGAAACTGGTAATCGAAGGTCAATTCTTCACCGGCTGCGACAAATTTTCTAGTGAAAAATCCGATTCGCAGCTCTCCGTTCACAGTCCACTGTTGAAAAGACGTTGAAAAATTAAAAATTATGACTAAAAGTTGAATTATTTAACCCTTTAAAAACCTTCTGCGTTTCGCAGTTGGGACTGCAGCTGTGATTGATGAATCTCGATGTATTTCCCATACGTGTAGCGTCGATGATTTCGTCGCTTTTCAGTGCCATGAAGTAATAATGTTGATGATTGTCTCGAGAGTACTCTTTGACCCGTTTCCGAAATTCCCGCGATTCCAGAACTTCACCGACGTATTCGATGATGAAGCTGCCACTGTAATTTCACAAAATCAAAAAAAAAATTCCAAAATAAAATTTTTAAAACTTACCTTGGAAGATCTTCCAACGCTCGCAACCCCCATCCTTTCATCTCGGTTTTGAACGGTTCAATTTTCGCATAGTGTTGCTAAAAATTAAATTTAAAAATAATTATAAATTGATTCTTTATAAAATAAAATTTGTAAATTACCCTTTGAAAGCTCTTATTCGAGCAGTATTCGCCTGTCGGACATCGTGAACCACTAAAATAATATTATTTTTTTTAAATTAAGACAAAAAAATATTAAAAAAATGTAAATTCTAATTTTACCATTCGATCATAAGCAATCTATTAAGACAGTCTTCGCCGCATGCAAGCATTCCGTGAGAAATCTCTTCTTTTGTGATCAAACAATCGCAAATCATCCTCCTCACCTCTTTTTTACTTTTACTTTTCTTCCTACACACAAATTTAAAAAAAAATAAATAAAAAATATTTTAAATATAATAAAATCCTCTTACCGATCGCAAAGGTAAATATTCCCCGAGATCTCGTCAAATGCCGGCATTTTATCAGACGTCACAGGCGGCATTACCCTTTCTTCGTCCTTTTCTCCATCATCCATCGAATTGATCCTCAACGACTCCAAATCCCCGACCGTCGTCTCAATGCCCATGATTCCATTGGGCAAACTCGCGAGATAACCCTTCGATTCCGCTCGTTCCATCTCGCTGCTCCGTCTCCATCGACTCTTCACCTTCTCAGGGCGCGAAAAGATCTCCTCCGAGTTCCCAGAGGAACCGGGGGACTCCTTGCCGACCCTGGGAGACGTGGACCCGTTCGCCGGTGCGCACGGCGGCTGAAAAACTCCGTCTTCGGCCGCCGAATTCGACGCCGACGTCTCCCTTCGCAGCTCCTCGTCTTTCCTCAAAGGATCCGCAGCCATTTTCTCCTTCTTCTTATCATCCCATTCGAATTTCTTTCGAACTTCCAACACCCGTTGTCGCTCCTTTCGCTCTTCGATCGATTTTATGCGACTGCTCCGCCGCCGAGTCGCTTTCCCGCCACTTTTATCGCCTTCCGACCCCGCGGGATCTTGAGCACTGTTACCGTTCGTGTTATTGTTCGATTGTTGATGAGCTTTGCTTGGCCTTCCACGCGATCGTTTCGTTTTCGTGGGAGTGATGATGTGAAGTGGAGATTTCTTCATCGGGCTCGAATTCGAGTTCGAGTCTTCTGCGGTGTCTTCGTCTTTTGGTGATGGAGATGAGTTCGATAATTCTCCGTTCGTGATTCCCGTTTTCCATGTCTCCGAGCTGCAGTTGCTGTCCGATGTAAAATCATGCGTCGCGTTCATTTCTTCTATTTTTTCTGGTTCCTCTTCGGTGGTCACGAGAATTTCTTCCGCTATCACTTCTTGACTGCTACCTAATAATAATAATTTTTCTTTTTTTTTAAATTATAATTATTTTCTTTTCTGAAAATTGACTAAATTTATTTATTTTGCTTATGACTCACTTGCATCTGCATCGATGGTGACGTCATCGATAGGGACGCATGTTTGTGTGTCGTTGATGGCGATGGGAGACGATAACTGTGCTGGAAATGCATCGTTTTCCAGTTCGTCACTTTGTACGATTTGTTCTTGAGCGATTTCTAATCTCGGCGCGGTTTCCTCCACCGGTTCTAGCTCTTCGATTTTCATTGGAATTGCGATTTCGTCCACGACCACTTCGTCCGATACTATTAATGGAACGTCATCAATGCATATCTTTGGAACGTTTTCTATTTCTAACATCGGTTCGTCGTCGCTGGAAATAAAAGTTAAAAAATATTATTTATAAAATTATTTAATAAAAAGGCTAAAAAAGATTTTTTTTTTTAAAGTTACAGAGATAAAAATAAACGAGAAAATAAAATTGAAAAAAATTGATAATAAACGAATAAAAAATGGCGACTGCAGTTGAGTGATGCCAAGATGGCTGAAGAGGGAAAAGAGGGTTGAGCGAATGACCCGCTATGCTCTTTTGTATCTCCACCCCCTACATATTTGTGCTGATAATTAGGCTTAAAAGTGTGCTTTGTCCAACCTTAAAATTTTACACTGAAAGAATAAAAATTTTAAACAAAAAGGCAAAATCTAAAAAATAAAACGATTTAAAAATGTACATAAAAGTGCAAAACGGCATAAATAATGAAAAAAAAAAAAAAATCGATTTCAAAAAATCATTTCGTATTCGTGTCTTTCATTTTGCACCAAAATAGGAAAAAAATCCATGTGCAAGCAGACCGCCATTATGATTCCCGGGGAGAAAATCGAGGATAAAAACCAAAAATAAACGAACGCTACATTTCAACGTCTTGAAACAAAAAATAAACAAACAAAAAAAAAAATAAAAAAAATCATCGTGAAGCTCGAAAATGAAGCAGAACAGGCTTAAATTAAACGGAGAACCATTTGAATCCGTCCTTGGACTTTTCTCGGTAGCGTTTTCCTTCTCTTCGAAACACATTTCTACAATCAGAGTCCAAATCGACCAAAAACGGTCGAAATTCGGCTAGAATAATCACTTTTCCACCTAAATCCGCCTAAACTATCGTTAAATCAAGTCCTGACACAGTTTTTGGTGTTGAAAGAACAATTTAGATGATTTTTTTTGTCCGTAAAATCACACTCACCCCGTTGGAAATGCTGGATCGTATTCGTCTTCATCTTCGGCCATTTTGACAAACCAAAATGCGCCCGATAAAAAACACGAGGCTCTAGAGTACCCGTACAAACGAGAAAAAAAAGCAGATGAGTGTTTTTAGTAATGAAAAACGTCGATCTTTGACGATTCCGCGTCGTTTTCACAGTGAAAACTCGATGTTTCGATCGAACGTGGAATTTTCTTTTTTCTTCTATGTCGTTGCTGATAGTCGCCCAAGCAGCCAAATAAATTCGTTTCTTCGATTCAACTCACCTAAGACACGTTTTGATTGTGCAAAATGATTTGTAGACGCTATATACACTTGATTTGGTCTGTTTTGTGCGTACCGAAGCGCAAATTAATTCAATACGTTCGGTATACGTTGTTGTTGTTTCCAGCCTCAATCCTGCCAATGTTAACTGTTTGTGGCAGCCATTTTATTGATCAGCGACTAGCTACATGAATAAACCCTCTAAAATTGAAAAAAAGTCATGAAAACGATTAGTTGACGTCAAAACTCATACTTTACATATTCAGTATTTGCCTTTTTCGGTAATTCAAATACAGAATTAATTAATTAAATAATTTTACAACTTA
>JAQFZP010001839.1:0-16695 GCA_034695745.1 Geophilus truncorum
TCAAGCCCGGCCGCCCTCAAATCCGGCCACTTTTTCCGAGTCCCGCCTATGTCCGGATTTGAGGGCTTTCACTGTATCCTAAATTTTAAAAATTATAACCTTTAATTTAATTTTTCCAGGTGCCATCAAAAATAGTTTAACAGTTGAAATTACTCCTTCAGTTTCAACAAATGTGCTGGTAACTACAATGTAACTGCCCTTGACATCCAACGAAAGTTGGCTTTCTGTATTGATCGGCGTGATGTGAGGAAAAGCCAACCCTACCGAAACCTTAATGATGTCTATTTACCAAAACAAAATTAAATCAATGCTATACAATTCACTAATTATTATTAAAAAATCAATACCTGGCAACTGAAATGTTGTTGGTGTAGTTTCAGGGCACTCTTCCCCTGACGGTGAAATTGTAAGTTCCACGTTTGTCCCAGTGAAAGAAGTGATGTTACAGATGAGTAATTCGTCGACATTCACTTGACGCGGACAATCGATGGAATATTTTGAAGCAATTTCAAATTTTTGGTTTACTTCAATAGTTTTGTACTTAACTTGAAACTAATTAAAGATAGTATAAAATATGTTAAAAATTATTATTTGTAAAATATTGTTAGTGAACTCACAGAGTCATTAGTATAAACGATTGCAACTGATATTGAGTATTTTCCAGGTATAAAATACTCATTTCTAGCTTTTGGAAGTTTGCTTAATGCACTCGATAATCCTCCGTCACCAAAATTGAATGTGTACCAAACGTCTGGGTTTTCTGGACTGACCGAACATTCAAATATTGCCAAAACGTCATTTTTATTTGCAGTCGATTTTAAAACATCTTCACAATCTAGGGAAACAACATCGTAGTGTATTCTATGCAATAAGAATATTTGTGTTTCCACTTCTTCTAGATCTGTGACCGTTTCCCATGTACAAGATGATTTTTTGCTCACTTTGTCTACATAAAATAAAGTTCAGAGAAGTTTTTAAAATTTTTGTAATTTGTAATTAAAATGAATTATACTGAATACCTTTATTTGATAACTCGGTAGCGCATAGACACGTTTCACTAAACTGAATTCCCGCATACTTTACATGGTTTCCGATGTTCAGGCAACCTTTCTGACATAAAGCTGACGTGATTTTTTCAGTTGAAATGTCAATCTCGGGATTAATATAAAAGTTTGGGCTAGTTAGTGAGTCTAAGTAACATCCTGCTAAAATATCATTTTCACTATTTCCACTGTAAATCAGTAAAGCACTAAAGATCTGTACAAAAAATTAAATATTTAAATATAAATATTTAAAATTAAATTAAAAAAAAAATACACACAAAAATTTATCAAATTATTTTACCAGCAAGTGTATTGTGAGAGCTAAATTCATTGTTGGCTACGTCTTTGACTGCATGGAATAAAATCTGAAAATTAATAAACAAATTACCAAAAGAAAATCTTTTATTGATTTATTGAACGTAAAAATTCTGAGTTTATAAACAGAATTTTTTAAGAATATTACCGTTGAGTAACTGAGATTCAGCAGTTGCATTGTTGTAAAAGAATGGTAAATAAAATAAAAATTATTTAATAAGTAAGAAAATTTAATTTTAAAGAAAAAACTTGAACGCACTACTTTTTGCATACGATTGGTTTTGTTACAATTTCAAAATTGCTATGGAAACTTAGTGTGATATTATTTCCTGCTCTACCTGCTTAATTATTTCCGATTTTACTAGTTATTTATTGAGTTTCTGTTGAGATCAATACTAATGATCAAGTTGTTTATTTAAATTAAATTAACTAAATCTAAAAAAAATATAAAAATAAGCATGTTGTAATTTTTTTTTTTTACTGTTAAATACAAAATAGTTAATCGGATTCCATTGCTTTTTATTAGTTGTTTAATTCGCTCGACCACTTCACTAAATCTCTCTCGGCCATATTTAGGAGATTGATTAAATTAGACTAGCTTCCGACAAAAACAAAAAGAAATAGTTCAGCAATAGGCAATAGCCAATATAAATTAGTAAAAACAAAGCTTTTTTGCAATAGGTGATGAAAATGAATGAATACTAAAGTACAAAAACGTTAAAAGTGCATAATTTATGCATACTGCGATTTGTTTTTGCCTCCCGATCACCATTTTTTATCACGTGACTCATCTCAGTAGAGTTCGTCTCTATAGAGGGCGCTGCTCGCAACGGGTGTCTCACCGAACGTCACACAACTGCGATTTGATTCATGACTCAGAATCATCACCTTCAACACTTATTTTTCGGATACTCAAATCCCTAGACACACAAAATACAAGTAATACAAGATGTTTAGATCGTCGTCTCAATTCGACAAATTACTAGGTAAACAACAAACCCTCTCAAATCCCAAAAACCCGATTTCAAGACCTTTAAAAATGGCTCGTGTCATTTTTAATGCGTTGAAATGAATTTTCAATGAACGATGTTGCAATATGTCATTATCCATTATTTTTAACAGAAAAGGCCACCAGTAACCTTTTGCTGGAACCCGATTGGACCGCTATTTTACAGCTATGCGACTGTTTACGTCAAGGAGATGTCCAGTAAGTCCTAATTTTTAAGATGATCATAATATTTCTACATTATATTTATTTTTATATATCAGACCAAAGTATGCTATGACTGCTATCAAGAAAAGACTGTACTCAACCAACCCCCATGTGGCGTTGTACGCCTTACAAGTAAGAGAAATAACCGTAAACCTATTAAATAGACTCTAAAATTATTTTATCTTAGGTTATGGAGTCATGTATGAAGAATTGTGGGAGTCCAGTTCATCAGGAAGTGGCCAATAAAGGTTTTATGGAAGAATTACACGAATTAGTGAAGGTATTTTGAATAATTTTGATCATTTGAAGGTTTTTATCAAATAAAATTATTTGTTTCAGACTTCAAACAATGAAAACTTGAAAAGTAAAATTTTGGAATTAATTCAAACATGGGCACACGCTTTTCGCAACGAACCCAATTTCCGTGCTGTTCAAGATATACTGAATATAATGAAGACTGAAGGATATTCTTTCCCAGTTTTGAAGGAAACCGACGCGATGTTCGTTGCTGACCGAGCGCCCGAATGGGCAGACGCCGAATGCTGTCATAGGTGCCGGGTACAGTTTTCTGTCGTGCAACGAAAAGTAAAAATTTTTTTTCTCTCCACAAATCCAAAATGCAACAAATGATCGATTTTTTTTTAACTTTCTAGCATCATTGTCGCAATTGCGGTCAAGTTTTTTGTGGTAAATGCTCATCTAAAACCTCAACTATTCCCAAATTTGGGATTGAGAAAGAAGTGAGAGTTTGTGACGCGTGTTTTGATACGTTGAACAAGTAAGTGACCGATTTGAAATTAATTTTTTTTAAATGACATAATTTCTGTCTTTGCTTAGGCCTTCTCACGCGAAAGCAAGTGAGGATTTACCGCACGAATACCTCAATAGTTCGTTAGCGTTGCAACCTCAAGTAAATGTGAGAAGGAATTCTAAATTCACACTTAATTTTAAATATTTACCTTTTCTCTAGGCGCCGCCAACCAAAACTGAACAAGAGTTGCAAGAAGAAGAGGAGTTTCAATTGGCTTTGGCACTTTCGAAGAGCGAAGCTGAGAGTAAAGAAAAAGAAGTAAAAAATTAAAAAAAAAAATTTTTTAACAAAATTTTAATTTTATTAATAATTTATTAAATGATTTTAGAAATTACGCGCTACTCACAGTTTGTTGTCCGGCAGTGGTTCAATTTCCCACACTCCAACTGTAATTGTAAACTGCTAACTTAGGCTTATGAAACAGAACTTTTAATATTATTCTTTATTTCCAGTCATCTGCTCCACCAGTTCTCGATAACAACTTGGATCTGGACCCCGATTTAGCGCGTTATTTGAACCGTTCGTACTGGGAACAGAAGCAAGAGGATAATAAAATGGCATCTACTACTATTCCCAGTGCGCCAGTCAGCTCCACCACTTCGAGTTTGACTACATTCATAATGCCTAGGGCCAGCGAAGTGAGTTAAAGGAAATTATTCAAAAAGTTGTAAGAAATGAATAAATAATTTGAAAATACCCACACAGAAATTACAGAATGGCGAAACGGTGGAATTAGACGAGTTCGTCAACAACTTGAGACGAAGCATGGAGATTTTCGTGAACAGGATGAAGAGCAATTCGAGTCGTGGTCGCAGTATCGCCAACGATACCGCGGTTCAAAGTTTGTTTATGAATATAACTGCGATGCATTCGCAACTACTCAGCCACATTCAGGAACAAGAGGATTCGAGAGGTTTGATTTTAAATTCTAAATAAACAAAAAATAAAATATCTAATCAATAATTTTTTCCACACATACAGTACATTACGAAGGCTTGCAGGACAAACTGAACCAAATCAAAGACGCTCGCGCAGCGTTGGATGCACTCCGAGAAGACCACCACGAACGACTCCGACGAGAAGCGGAAGAAGCCGAGCGTCAGAGACAGATTCAAATGGCGCATAAGTTAGAAATCATGCGTAAAAAGAAACAGGAATATTTAGAGTATCAACGGCAGTTGGCGATGCAACGGATGCAGGAACAGGAATTAGAAATGCAAATGCGGCACGAACAGAAACAGCAGTTCATGAGGGGAATGCCGATGGGAAACTATCAACAACCCGCGCATTACGTACCCCCACAAGGCTACAACATGCCTGGTACAGTACCAAAACCCAACAATTACCCGCTTCAAATTTATCAATTTTTTTTTTAATACAGTGAATTATCCCAACGTGTCATCTGATGGAAGTCCCGTTCACGTTCCGTACAGTCATCCAGGACAGTACCAACCCGTGTCCCAAGGCCCCTACCCGGGACCAGAGTACCCGCATTACAACATGCAACGTTAGTACAAAAAAAAAATAAAACATCAAATACACTATTTCTAACCGAAATTCTTATTTCAGCAATGGGTGGCGCTCTGCCCACAACCAGTCAACAAAATTACATTCCAAATGCCATGATGCCGCCTCATGGAAGACCCTCAGCCGGGCCCCAAGCTATGGGAGGACCCATTCCACCCACTCAGCAAAGGCCCTCTCAGCAAATGATGCCACCGCAGCATGGCGGGCCCTCTAATATTCCACCGCAGCAACAAATGATGGCTAATCAACAACCACCACCACAACCACCACCACCAGGGCCGCCGCCACATGCGAGTGACCCAACAGTCAGGGGACATCACTTACCGGCGGGTGCAGTTGCTGCGTCTGAAGCGCAATTGATATCATTCGATTAAATTATTTTTTACTTTTTTGATGTATGAATTGTAATAATTGATTTGCCCTTGTTTTTGCTTTAAAAGGCTTAAACTTGGTGTTTCTAATCGGATTAATAATCATTCTTTGAAGATTAACGTGTAATTTAAAGCTTTTAATAAAAATAAAAAAAAATAAATTGATTTTGAACTTTATCTCGATCCGATTTCAGGAATTGCGTATTTCTCTTGACAGGTGAAGGATATCGTTAAGGCATAACGTTCGCCACTCGTGACTTTCTGTACGTGGTGGAGATTCTCGGAACCGGATGTGAACATCAAAAGACGTCCTAAAAATGCAAAGGTATTAATAAATAAAATTCTAAATTTTAAAAAAATTTATATTTTCTATTACCCAGCTTTGGTTCTATGGTGGCATTTATGTTTTTATCAATAAAAACAAATTGACCACCTGTAAAGTCCCTTCCGTAATCGTTTAAGTACAGTAACGAGGTGTAATGGAATGACGTGTATGTCTTCTACAATTTAAAAAATAATCTTAAAAAAAAAAATTAAATTAATCTAAAAATAAAAATCTAAACCTTATCGACGTGAGGATGCCAATACTCGTCGTGAATTGTTTTCGCAGGCTTCGGTGTCATTTTCGAGAAAAATGTTGGTTGTGTTGGGTAAAGATCGTTCGGCATTGCTCCAAATTCCATCGACACAGTGTTGTGAATCTTCGCTTTTACTTTCCTGTTTAATTAAACGCACGATTTTTATTATTATTATATCAATAAAACTTTATTTACTTCCTCACCTGTACAACTTGAAATCATCTTCGCTGAATATTTTTGCATACTCGGGATTTCTACCGAGTAAAAAAAATTATTTGAGGATGAAGAAACTCGATTTAAATGACACTTACTCGTAAACATTTACAAAATTGCTGCCTAATGATAATGCACCTGAATGTATATCCAAAATGGATGCCTAAAAAGGAAATTTCTATTAAATAAATACGTGATTTAATTTAATTTACACACCCCTCCATCAGATTCGCCGTACGAAAATCCCCTTTTGGCAATTTCAAACAAAAGCTTTGCTTCTTCCTGAGTTATTAAAGTGTCTGTAACAACCCGTCCACATATTTTGGGTAAACAACCTGAAAAATATACAAATATTATATTAGAATTAATTAATTTTCAATTCTGATTTTTTTAACTCATTAAATGTGTCTCATTTTCGTAGTCATTCGAACACGAAACTCGATGCGACCGTCTATCTAATATTTCTGGTTGTCCGGCAAACGTAATTTCAGTTATTTGTTTCTTTTGTGACGCGAAGTAAATTAAAGCGATAATAAAAACCGAAAACAAGAATCTCCCGATGAGATTTCTCCATGACGTGAATGATTCTCTCCTTTTTTTCAAGGAATTTTTACTGAAATACGAGATTTCGACTTAAAATTTGTTGCATTTTGTGCTCTGTTTATCTTGTTACTTGTTATTTGGTTCCTTTCGTTCAATTTTAACTGAATTTGATAAATCGGAATTTCGTTTTCGAAGAGATGGAGAAGACATGTTCTAACTTGGAATTTAATTTCTGAAATAATGGTGCAACAGCGCCGTCACGCGGCAGGATGTTGAAACACGCTTTTAATCTACCATCGATTTAGGTTTTATTTACTTCAAAAAATTGTGACAAACATTTAAAAATCACAACAACAAAAATAAATACTCGTGATTTACATAATCTACATTTCACTTTAATACATTTCATAACATCACAATTGCTCTAGGTATTTATTTCGTCGTTATTTTTAAGACACATTGAACAGTGTTAAATGGAAGACTTCAATTACAAATAACTCTCTGGGCAAAACTTTGTAGTTTATCATCGTCTTGTAAACCGATAAGTCGATCGATTATCACACCTTTCTTCATTCCTACGATCGCGGGAACGGCTGTGACCTAAAATAACATCAATTCCATTTAAAAAAAAATTAATTTTTAACTAATTAATAAACACAAAAGTAGTAAACTACATCGTATTCCATTTAAAAAAAATAATTTTTAAGTAATTAATGAACACAAAAGTAGTGAATTACATCGTATTCCATGGCTAAATCGGTGTGTTGATCCACATTCACCTTGGCTAAGTGTAAATCTTTGCCATGACACGAAACTAAATGCTCCAAACGTGGCGTGAGGTTTTTACAAGGTGCGCACCAGCTGTAAATTGAATAAAAGAATTAAAACTCTTTATAAAAATGTAAAATTTTATTTATTATAATTGTATTTACTCTGCGTAGAAATCAATGAGGACCGGTGTGTCGCTTTGAAGTACTCGTTTTTTAAAGTCGTCTGTATCTTGTACCGTAAAAATATCGTTTATAACTGAACTAGTGTGGAATAATCTAGTTTTCGGTGATTTTGTAGCAAATCTAACCGCACTCCGAATGATATTCTGCATTTTTTGGTGTTAGAAAATATATAAACTACAAATTTTGTAATATTAGTCGCCGCTTCAGGAGGCAGCCGCCATTAATCTCTCTAGAGCTATAACAGCGCCCTCCAGTGTGAATTCGCGGAACTGGGATACGTCAATTTCCTCACTTGTGTTCATCATTTTCTATGTGCGCTTCTTTTTAATGAAAAGGTTACGTAATAAAATAAAGATTGGGTCTATTTATTTCAGGAAATTGTGTTTTCTTATAATCTGATTTAATTTTTTTCAACTTTCTCATTTTTTCTTCACTTCATTTGACCATAATTAAAATTCCGCGAAAAATGAAATATTCAAAACCTTTTGGCGTCAGATTTATTGATAGCCTGATTCTGAGAACGTGATAAAACCCGGAATAAATTTACCTCATTTTTTTGGGACTGGTTTATTTTCTAAAATCACTCACCCGAAAAATAGAACCTTATCGAAAAAGATTGCAAACATAATCAACCACAACTTCTTTTTCCACGTTTATTCCAAGGAAATTAGTATTGAGTTTACTTTGAATTATGCCAAAAAGTCTAGACAACACTTCAAAACAAGGAAATCCGTTGCAACATTGTATTCAACAGGCTAAACCTTTATGCCCAAACACAGCAATAAACACAACTTTTCTTAATTGACAATAAATTGACAATAAAATTAGGTTAAATTACTTAAAAATAACCAACTCCGCTCTGTTTTATGTACATGTCACAATACATTACAATTTTCGGACAGATAATCATGTAAACTAATACACCAGAAAAATATAAACTTTATCTTTTTTCTCCAAACTTTGAAACTTGAACTTTTTAATGACTCTTCGTTGTATAAAAAAAACCGAAGGTCAAACCTTGACATTTCAATTCTACTTAAAACTTTATTAATACCCCAGCCAAATTCAATGTTAAAAAAAATATTTTAAAAATTACTTAAAATTTTTTATAAATTTTTTTTTTTTATAATTACAAATTTCCCAACTTCAAAAAAAAAAAAAAAAAAAAAATTCAAAAGAACGACGGAAGAAAAGACCAAAATTGGAGTTTTGTTTACTTTTGATCTAATTACCGCAAATTGGCACTGACCACAATGACCAATACCATGGGAGCACAAACCCAGCTTCTCTTCCTCTCTTCCAGTAACTGTTTATGCATGTTAGGTGGGAGGGGTGAATGAGAATAAAAAGATCAGGGGATTTAATAATTCCCGCCCACCTTTCTGAGCAGTGCCTATATGAGGTGACTCGTGTTATTATTGACTGATTGCCTTACGAACCACCGACGGATCACCAACATACCTAATATGACTCTAAAGTAAGTCAAACACCTATCTTTTTAATTTTTATTTACATTTATTTTTATTTTTTTTATAGATTTTTTCTAAGTGTGTTACTGTTTGGTGTATGTGGCCTTACTCATGTATTGGGTTTTCCTGTTCAACAAGATGATGACATCACTTCGTCACAAGAGGTGTGGGAAGCAGGTGAAACAGCACGGGAGAAGCGACTTTGGCGAAACCAGGACGATGAAGATGACTATGAAGATGTAATTAAAAGAGAGTGGTTAATGCAAAATTTACCAAATAGTCTCTATAAAAGACAATGGCGTGGTTATTCGGATGATGTGAAAAGTCAACGTGAAAGAAATGTTAAACGTTTATGGAGATCTCAGGGTAAGTTTTTAATTTTTTTTTGCATGTAATTTGTTTCAATTTGATATTGATTTTTTTTTTTTTCTATTTTTAATCAGAAAATACGAATGATTCTGATACGCTTTGTATTGTGTGTAGTGAAGCTAGATGTAAACGGTCATCTGATAAGAGTGAGTTAATGACTTTTTTTTAAATGTAATTTTATACTTTTCATCTGTTTTTTGAACCTTATTTTATATTTAATCAGTTTTTTTTTTAATTTATTTTTATTTTAGATCGTACATCTGGAGGGAAACCTTTGCCATGTTGTAACTGCTAATGAAACTCTTAAACATATCATAATTTCAATTCAATGACATAAAATCCATTTTAATATTTACATTTAAAAAAAAAAGAATTTTATCATACTTTATTTACAATTGTTGATTTTAAGCTGAAAACTAAATTTCATATTTATGTAAAATGTTGCTGTAAAATTACTTAATGATATAAATTATTTCATATTAATTACTGAATTTTTTTTTAAACCACAATTATGCAATACACAAACCCCTAATTAAGTCTTTAGTCATAGAATTTATTTGATCCCATAATTCAATTCAATTATCAGTACCAAAAAAAACTAAAAAAAAAAAAAAAAAAAAAACATTTCTACTTCTCCCTCCCGTCATTTCATATTTTTTTCAACCAAAAATAAAGGAAAACAGTCAAAACCACTTGAAACAACCTTCAATATATACTGATGACTGGTTCACAGAGGCTACAGTATGATCTTCTACGCGACAACTCCCTCATTTTTATTCACAATTACATCAGAAATTCATGGCTGAAACCTCGTTTTGGATTTAGGAAAACCTTTATTTCAAATTATATAACGTCTGTGATCAGGTAAACTGAATTTAAATTGATTAATTTTACCTTAAATCCAACTGATCCATTCAAATCGTGCATCTTGTCTTTCTCTTCACGCTTTCCACTCCCTCTAGCCTCAATGAATACCACAACTTGAATGTTTTTTTCATGTTTTTTCATGTTTTTTTCGTCTTTTTTAAACACGCAGCATTTTTTGCAACATTAAATTATTAGGAAGTGTGAAAATGGAAGGTAGTCAACTAATTGTATGGAAATTTGTCAACATTTTGATGTTCCTGTTTTTCCTACTTGCAACCTTGGTTCAGGTTGTTCCTGTTTATCACATGTTTTCCTGCCCTTCAAATAATATTTACACTTTATTGTTTTGTTTTTACAGTTTAACGATGACGACGCTTGCGTTTGGATTGTAAGAAATTAAATTATAAATTTAATATTAATTTTAATATCAATTTTTTTTAATCTATTTTAAGCCTGTTTACGTCATTCCTGCAGCATTGTCTCTAGCTATTGTGATTAAACCTAAAATCACAAGTAAACAACTCATCACCTTTAATACACACGTGTTGTTTTTAAAATGATTGAAAACTTGTTTACTATCAGGTGATTCCATGTGGTTAACTGTAACCCACGTCCACACAGCATGTTGTATTTGCATCTTTGCATACATTGTTGCGTTATTACTGCAAAACATGCACAAGGAAAAATTTTTACTTGAAAGGCAATTAAATTCAAAACAAGAAGTGCATTGGAATTTGTTATATTACGAAGAAGGCCGGTACGCATGCGCAGTAAACTTGCAACTTACAAATATAGCCACATTACTTAATTTTTAATTTTAATATTTACAGAGAATTAGTTGGCTTGATCCTTGTCCTCGTCTGGCTCAAAATATCAAAAAGTGTCATGACTCCTGGGTACATTTGTCTCACTTCTCTGCATCACTCGTCTTTTTTAATTAAAAATGTCTAATTTTTGTTTTCAAGGAGCAAATTACAAAAATCAAGGTTTCTCATTGGTTTAATCGCTGTTCCTCTGGTACCTTTGGTCCTATGGACCTTGTGTTTCGTCGAAAGATTTAATCATTGGTTTAGTCACTGCAAAGGAATGAACGCGTAGAAATACTGTAATTTATTAATAAATGTTAAATAATGTTAAAATTAAACAAAATAAACAAATCCTACTTATAACATTTCTTTTTTTTTTCTTTTTTTATAATACAATAAATTAATAAAAATCGATAAATTCTTCTGACGAGGGTAACAAACTCGCACTTTGATTTTATTCGATAGAGTTCAACAACACTTAGATAATTGTATAAAAACCCTTCAACTAAAAATAATTGTTGCACAATTTTTTTCTCAGTAAATAAACAAGGAATCAATTCGAGGAAGCGAGCAATTAAAAACACTTTCGTCAAATAACATAAAAAATGAGTCAAAATCGATTACACAACGAGAAAGTTACAATATATACAGTTATAAAAGATGACGTTATTTAATTAACGTTTTTGTTTTCCTTGCTAAAGTCAAGTTAATTACATGAAAATGTAAACAAACTCATTAAGCTTATTTTCCAACGTTACCAATGGTAAGTATCAAGAAATTTAATCACAGTAGACTTCGGCAGTTCTGTAGAGAAAAAAATTGCATTAACTTCGTGATTAATATTTTTTTTAAAACAAAATATCGGTCATTTCCGACCGAGCGTTTCTGTCAAGTTTTCGTAAGACGGTGGTGGCGTTTCCAAACTGTCTGGTAAACTGAAACTCGACTGTTGCGGTTGCGGAAGGGTTAAGGCGATGTGATAAGGTGGAAGATCGTTACAAGACGAGAACTGGGGTTCGGAGAAAACGGGACTGGAAACTCCGCTGTTGCTGATGTTGTTGTTTAAATTCAAACTTATAATTTGACTGTCACTTTCTACTGATGAAGATGGCGGTGGAGGAGTGCAAGAGTTTTGATGGATGTCGATGAAACTGACCGAGTTGTCGTCCGGTCTTTGGCAGAAAGTGGAGCAGATCCAGTTGAGGACTTTGACGAAGATGAGGGCTTGGATTAGGAAGAGGATCAATCTGCTGAGAAAAGGTCTTTCTTCTACTAGGATCATGAGCAATTCTAAGATGATCAGGGTGATAAAGAGAATGTCTATGCGCACTTTCTGTTTGGGACATGGAACTGGTTGTCTGTTTCTTTTCGGAACGAGATCCATCGACGAGGGTCCCTCGAGAGATGTTGATGTTGGCTCATGGGAGTTGGAAGATGATGGGAGTTGATGCATCATTCTGGAGAATTAAGCTTAAATTAGGGTAGTTGAATTTGTATGCATTTAAAAAAGAATTATGGGTAAAAAAAATATTTTTACATACATACGGTTTGCACTTTTGTGTATATCTGCTTTCATCTGATGCTCATCTTGCCAGCTTCGTCTGTGACGTCACAGTCACGTGATGCAACATCTGGATGCTGGATGCTGCAGGATGAATCTCGGAGCAAATTTTTAATTTAAGTGAATTAAATCGTTTTATTTGACAATTAAAGTGAGAAAACACTATTTTTTAAATTTTATTTTTATTTAACATTAAAATTTATATGTTTTTATAATTTCACATTTTTCACACCAATGGTGGTAAAAGTTTTTCGTACGCAGGTGGCGGTATTTCAGCTCGAGGTAAATTAATGGCAAATTGATACGGAGGTGGGTCGTCAGGTATTTCATTACTAATCATCACGGGTTCCACGTAAATTGACGTGGTTATTACAGCCACGCTGGGTTCGTGGTTCGACGCAAATAGAATTGCGTTTGAATTGACTTGACGCGAATCGTAGGTGTACGGTGTAAAACCTCTCATTGCGGGGTTAATTGGAAATGTGTAACCGTTCGAACGGCAGCGGAAACAGCAGAAGAAAAAGTTTACCACTAAAAAACAAATGATTATTATTGCAGAGCCAAACCAATCGTTGTAGTAGTTATATTGCGGGTTCGACATTTTTGGGAATATTTTTAACGATCGTTGTTTGTTTCTAAATCTGACATCGAAAAGCGACATTGAATCTGCGGAATAAAAAAAAAAAAAAGAATGAAATTTAATTTTGACTCAGTTTGATCTTTAGGAAAAACATTTTTGTCTTAAATACGACTTTGAACTGAAATTTCTCATAAACAATCACAAACATTTCAAAAATTTCATGAATTTTAAGTTTTACTTTTACTCTGCTTTAATTCCACTTCTCACTCATCACGCGATGCTTGCTTCATCTTCAAGCTCCATCCATGACGTCACAGCATCACATGACAACCCAACAACGCTGGATGCTGCTGAATGAATCTCTAAACCCACACATCAAAATATTTATAGATTAATTCCTAATTCCAAGCCTTTAAAACCATGAATACTTCATGAAACAAAGGCGGAACTTGATTCAGTAACAACCATTTATCTCAAATGGTAGAACCATAATTAGAAAAAAAAAAAAAAAAAAAAACATTTATTTCATCATTTATAACTGTACATTAGAATTTACATCAACTATATCCCATTTTCAACATCCATTTTGCATAATTTATTTCTTAATTTCGCACATATGGAGGTAAAACTTTTTCGTAAGGAGGCGGCGGCGTTTCGGGGGTGTTTTCGGATGGTTGTGGCAGATCGACGGCTAACTGATAGGGCGGGGGTTCGTCGAGAATTTGATTTCTGATCAAGACCGGTTCCACGAAAACCGTGTGTTGGATTATAACTGTGGGACTAGTGTGAATCGTGGCTACACTCGACTCGATGTTGGTGATCTCGGAACTGGATCCGCTGATCCGAAAATGATGGTGATGGTGGATGGGGACAGGTACGGTGGGTCCACCGGAATTAGTCGAACGCCGACCCCATAGAAAACATCTGAGCAACTGAACGACGATGAGGATCGTTAATAAAGCACCGAAAAAACGTATGAGAAAAGTCGTGTCTTTGATGTTACTCATCACGATCATTATGCTAATTTGCAACGTGACACAAAAAGTGACGTAAAATGCCGTTCGGTGAATGCGTCGTTTCCATCGCATGTAATCTTCGGGATCAGCTGGGGCTTCTGTCGGATAGTTGAACGGATTGTGGTGATGAACTTCACTCGCCATTGTAAATGGTAATGTTAAGTCTATGGGCTCTGCAGGAAAGCAAAATCAAATTTAATTTTTTTAAATTTACGTCTTTAAAAATTATTTTAAAACATGTACTTACGCATAAGTACCTTTTAAAACGTAATAATTAATTAGGTAAAGTTTCTTTTTATCATGAATCTTGGGTTGACGAGGATGGATGGATTTTAAGACGCATTACGGCTCAAGGCAAAAATTTTGTTTTCGTATTTTGCCACTAGGTGGCTGCTTCTTCTTCTTCTTCTTCTTCTATTTTTTTTTTTTTTTTATTTTGAAAAAAGGAAATAAACAAAAAATGGTCAAATACGAAATAACACAGGTACCAATTTATTTTATTTCGTATTAACAAGAATATAGACGTTATAAAATATTTTTTCCAGAAACCATCTAACACAGACGACATTATTTTAGATAGACTACTGTAATTTGAACACCCTGATGTATACACATCGATTTTAGATTTTTTCAATGATAGTTTTATCAACTTTTTGTAGCCTATTTACTGTAAACTGTATCTCCTTTTAAACCAGTTTTTTTTTAACTACGCAAAACTACCACAGGGACGGTTCTCAAGCCTCGTGTATTTAATACCTAATGAATAAACTCAATTTAATTTATTGGGTATTTATACTAAAATTTTCATCACAAAGTTTTTTGAAAAAGTATTTACCAATTTCAAGTACCGACAATCGTTATCGGATCGAGCAAAAGCATAATGATGGCTGATTACGAGTTGGGGCATCGACCGGAACGGAACATAAAACCGTGTTTTTGGTCGAGAAAAATCAAAATCAGAAAAATTGATTTTCTAAAACATAGGAAAAATCCCACACGATAAAAAGCCCAGAAATAGGGTCACAGATAAGAACATTTTAGTTAAAATTCATTACATCCTAAATTTCAAATTTTAAAAATTTCACTTCTAAAATCCCAAATTTTTACCCCCAAAATTTTTTTTTTAATTCAAAGCCCCAACTCGAAATAAATAAATAAATAAATAAATAAATAAATAAATAAATAAATAAATGAAAAAATAAATAAATAAATAAAAACATGATCAACAACTAACTGTATACTGGTCAACACGAAATCGTGTCGAATTTCAACATTTAACTCGTACAATCTTTACGCTAATTGTGTGTTTTCGTACGACGGCGGAGGTGTTTCGGCTCTGATACTGATGGTATGTTCTTGAGGTAAGGGCAGCGCCAAAGCCAAATGGTAGGGCGGCGGTTCGTCTACGGTGTTGTTGTGGATGGTTCTGTGCTCACTATGCGCGTTCGGCAGTTGGTTTTGTCGACTTTGATTGAAACGGGCGTTGTGCGGTGTGGTTAAAAGACTCGGATGAGCCCTGAAGTTGTGACTGGGAGCGTGAAGAAGGCGGGTGGGGGCTGCGAACGACCGCCGACTGAAACGGTCGTCGTCGCTATTTCGCCGCGCTATAAACGTTTGATGCTGCCGCGTGTGGAACATGGCTACGGAGAAACAGATCAATTTGATGAGGATGAGGGCCGTGAATAAACCTAGACAAATTCGACGCAGGACGTCGCTGTCCTTCACCACGTAGATCAACATGGGGATCAGCAGTGGCACTACGAAGAACGAGCAGCACCACAAACTGCGCTGACCTAAACCGATAGTTTTATTGGGTGCCGAGGAATTTGTCGCGAGCGTTTGTTGACGTTCGACGTCTTGCGGACTCGTTTGAGTTTGCGGCGGGAGCGGGACTGGTGGTAACGGCATGGCTGCCCGCTTTCAACACCAGAGGTTCCTCTGGATGATGTGTAGAGGTCAAGTGTAGCAATTTTCGGAAAAATTGAACCTTAAAAAAAAGTTTTTTTTAATGTTTGTAATACGATAGTATTAAATTCCATAAATACAGAATTCTGTGATTTTTGAGTGCTAGTAAATTAATTTAAAAAATAATATTCTGATTAAATGAAATATAAAACTACAATTTTGCCCTTATCCAAAAATCACATTTTTCAATATTTATAGGATTCAATTTGATATTAAAATAAAGCATTACTTGACCAATATTTTCCCATCACAAGTGAAATTTGTCGTCATTCTATAAAAACAAGAAAAAAAAAAAACAACTAAATTAGAAATTACATTCTTCCATAGCCACAACCAAGAAGACAAGTTACCAACACACATTTTCTAATTTCTCGCTGTTTGTTTATCTTCAAATATTTTACTCAAGTAAAATTCACTCGTCCGTCAATTAATTTCCCAGTGTAATTTGATTAGCGATTAAGACAGGTGCGTACCTGCACTGCAGAAACGTATTGT
>JAQFZP010001840.1:0-16692 GCA_034695745.1 Geophilus truncorum
CCTCCAATCAGTATCGGTCTATGAACATTGAATCGACCAGATACCACAATCTCATCCTGCAGGTTTATGAGCAACTAAAAGCAGTCGTCATGTGACAGCATTACAAGAACTATACATCATCTATAAAAATTAATAGAAATCAATGAGTGACTTAGCATCATCTCAGGAATACACGAGCTTCAGAAGCTCTGTGTCACAAAACAAGGTAAACATCGTAAAACATGTAAACAATAACATTCATTTTGACGCCCAATTTTTATTGGTCTGAAGATTGTCGTTGATAATGACCCTGCAAAAATATGGACATATTACGATGCTGGCCCTAAACATATACGATGTCCTATAATTTGTATTCCACCAGTTAGTGGAACTGCTGATGTTTATTACAAACAACTTTTGGCTCTTTCAGCTCGAGGATATCGAGTACTTTCTGTGAGTTATAATTGATTGACATTTTGTATTTGTCAGGGTTAAAATTTTATTTTTTCAGGTGGAATATCCTGTGTATTGGTCAATGCCCGACTTTTGTGAGGGGTTTCGTAAATTTTTGGATCATTTGAATTTAGATAAAGTATGATTAAGGATGTGGATAGAGAATTTTGTTATTTAAAAAATGTTTACGTTGTTAGGTGCACTTGTGTGGATCATCTTTAGGAGGGTTTTTGGCTCAGAAGTTTGCAGAATACACGAAACAATGTCCTAGAGTTCATTCTCTAGTTCTATGCAATTCGTTTTGTGATACATCGGTCTTCCAGTACACGGATTCGTGTTTCATGTGAGTAATGAAAAAGATGAAATATAATAAACAACACTGATAAAGTTCATATTGATAAAGCTCAATGATGGTATTTCATCAAATAAAAAAATAATGTTACCTTTAAAAATTATTAAATGGTGTTTTTAATTTAATTTTTTTTTTTTAGTTTCTGGATAACACCTGCACTGATTTTGAAGAAAATGATAATGGGAAATTTTCCGAAGTCATCTAAAGACCCAGAAATAATTCGATCCATTGATTTCATGGTTGAAAAAGTATGTGAAGAAATATGTTTGTAGTGTATAATTTTTTACTAATTATAGCTTTTACTAGTTGGATAGTCTGAGTCAGAAAGAATTAGCTTCACGTTTGACACTCAATTGCACCAGTAACTACGTTGAACCTCAAAAAGTAAATCCAATTCCTGTGACAATTATGGACGTAAGATAAACGAAATTTTTTTTTATCACATACCGTAGTGATGAAATTTGTCACACTAGTATGAGCAATTTTTTTTTATTCAAGGTTTTTGATGAATACGCATTGAGTCCACGCGTGAGAGAAGACTTGTACAAATGTTACCCTAATGCGAAATTAGCACATCTAAAAGGAGGAGGAAATTTCCCCTATTTAAGTCGAAGTGATGAGGTCAATTTACATTTACGGGTGAGATATAAACAAGTAATTTTTACATTCGTAGCAAAAATTAATAAAAATACACATTTCTAGATTCATTTACGCCCTTACGAAGGAACAGCGTACAGCGCATTGGATGAATCGATGATGAACACCAGCTCTGGCAGTAATGGTTCCGTGGGTATTGATGCTGCTAGCGGTCTTTCATTTGTCGAACTCGGTGAAAACCTTATCGCTTCTTCTTAATTCATGATATTATTTTTGCTACACGAGTGTTTTTGGATTTCTATTTTTTCAAATTTAAAGCAAATATTTAATAAGATACCGGCAACTTTTATTAAAATTTAATACATTAAAATACATTTGAACATTTAAAATTTTTTTTTACATCGTTTAACAAATGGTACTTAAATATAAAATACAGTAATACAAAAAAAATAAGTTTAAAAAAAAAAGTGCTTTACACTCAAATGTCAACTTTAAAAAAATGAAATAACTTAATACACTTAATTTATATTTGACTACAATTAATTACGTCATTTTACTCTGAATCCAAGGTAAATAATTCTGTACATCAGTATACAATCCGGGGAGCAAAGGCCTCGCACACCCAATCCCGGATGAAACAACGCCAATTATTCGAAAGAAACCGTCTTTCTTAACCACCAGAGGTCCACCCGAGTCGCCCTAGATAATTAATTTTTATTATTTAGTGCAGCACCCACTTAGGTAAAAAAAAGTTAACTCACATTACACGAATCTTTGCCACCTTCTTTGAATCCGGCGCACATGTGACCATTTTGAAACGTCTGCGGGAAGCCGGCTTCTCTGTACCAACTGGCGCATTCGAGTCTATTTATAATTTTCACGTTGACTTTTTGCAAATTGTCGGATAATTTTCCACCTGAGCGGGGGAAATAATTATTTGGTTTTGTCCGAAAGGTCAAAGTGACATTACAAACCATATCCAGGTTCCTTATTCCTGCCCCAACCAGTCACTATGACATCCTCGTTTTCTACATACTCGTTTCCTGAATTCGGTAGGCAAACTGGCTGTTTGTATTCATCCCACGTAATTGGTGCGCTCAGTTTGATCAACGCAATGTCATTGACAAACGTTGCGGCTGAGAAATATTCGTGCATCACGATTTTTTCCACTTTTCTCGACACTATTGCGTCGGAGTATGGCGTGTTGGAGAGACTGTGGATTCCTGCCACAACTTTATATCCGTCTTTGTTTCTGTTGCGATCGGGACTAAAGATGAAGTTACAACGTTTAGAATTGGGAGATTTTTTTTTTAGGGTTTTACGTACTCGGTGAAACAATGTGCAGCTGTGAGAACCCATTGACTGGCTATGAGAGCTCCGCCGCAGAAGTGACCGCTTTTATGTTGCACCGACACCTATAATAAATAGTTTATTGGTATTAAGGTAAGAAAAGTAAAGTTTGCTACAGTTTACCATCCATGGAAATTCTCCATTATACGTATCTTCACCGTTTACTATTTTTGATTTCCGAACCAATTGCTTGCCGCATGTTGTCATACTCTCTGCAGTGATGTAAATATAAACTTAAGACAAAATTTCTCAGTAATCAAACACCGAAACTCAAAAGTGCCATCTAGTTTTAAGATGAACGAGTTTCGATGTTTGAACTCCCGAAAACCGTTTAGTTTTAAGTTGTGTTCACCTTTTGGATAGAAAACCACTGATGTGGGGGTTAGAAATTGCTCTTCAAACCCCAGCCAGTTAATTGCAAATGGTGTTGTTAAAACTTTTGTAAAAGTGAGCAACATGCACGAGCACACGAGTTGTAAACAGGACTTCATTTTCGTGCTGTAACTTATTGTCCTTGTATTAGCTACCGAATGTTGAGACCACGTTGGATGACAAGCGTTTAAATATGTAATAAAACAAAAGACCACGTGGGTTGACATGAAAAATCAGGCCAATATTTTATAAACGAAAGTAGGGTGGAACATTTTGACCTAAAATTAAAAGTTTCCCTCCCTATGTAAACAAAACTCTCACTTGGATTATTTGCTCAGCTATAAATAAGAAAGATTAATATTAAAGACGACAAATTTTTATTGAATTTTTCAAAGTATTTTAATCAAGTCAAAGAACAATTAGTTTAAAACCAGAACAACAACAACAACAACAACAACAACAGTGATGATAATAATAACAATAATAATAATAATTAGGCGGAATAAAAAAATATAATTGTAAGACTCCTTTAAAAAGTGGAAATATTCCATTCCATTCAAGTTTACACAAGAGATTGACAGGTGGAAATCGGATTTTTCAAAAGAGGGTCAACGTGTCCGTTGTCATTCGGCAGATCCCAACCCCTTTATTTCCCGGATTTATGCCTAGATTAGGATGAGTTATTATGGAGGTGTGATGTATCCTGCCTTCAAATCGAACCAATCGCTTCTCACTTCTATTGTTTACCTTTTTTCAGCTCAAAATGACACTTGTTTGTGACATCATAGTTGTTTACAAACAGAAACAGAAAACTAAAAAAAAATAATAAATAGTTGAAAACAAATTGCAAATAAAATGACAGTTTTTCGTAAGCAGTTTTTAAAGAAATGATTTTACTATTGAAAAGCTCTTTATAACAACAACAATTTTATTTTTAACTTTTGCTTTGTTTTTAAAATCATTACTTTGTACGCTTTCCTAAAAATGGTCTTCGAATTCAAGATCTGAAGAGTTATGTTTACGAACCATATCATTAGCTATTTTTCTGTGGTACAATCAGGGCAAAAGGAAACGTTACTATTCAACAGTGGTTGCTCTTATGACCATATCTGTAAAAATTCCATCCATTCATCTGTAAATAAAACCTACTAATCTAGTGACCTAGTCATTGGGAAACTCAACAGGAAATGCAGAAATGCGAGATAAAGAAGCACAAATAAGATTAATGATGTAGTATCAAGAATTATATACCTATTGATATTGTTTTTATAAGATGTAATAACAAGTTACTATTTACAAATCATATATTCAGTCTACGACTAAAATTGTCTTGAATTGTTTTCAGTGGATTGTCTTTGCGGACATGAAACGATTTCATCATTTTTAGAGGATTTGAAATCACCGAAGTGTCGAGTAAATGAAATATGGAGCGTTTTTGCCTTCTCCAATGGCACTTTTCGATCTTAAATGTAAAAGAAATTAAAATATTTTCTTATTTTTTATGCTGAGTGAATGTAAATTCAAATTCTGCTTTACCGGGCATTTTCCATGACACATTCTTACGTCACACTCTAAATACAGAGCTGGAGTGCCAGTGAAACGAAAGGCCTTGAAATGAGTGTAAACGCGAGTCTGGTAAAGTTCATCCCGAAATTCTTCTTCTCCTCGGAATTCACTGAATTTATCGTCTGTTGGACACCTTAAAAGAAGATAATTACGCTGTAAGTTGATAAATAATTGAGAACTAAAGAAAAACTGGAAGTGTTTTTTCTTGCATTGATTTATAATACAGTACGGTACTGCGCATCTTTGTAAATTGCAATTGATTTTTGGAATATCGATTACATTGACATTTTTTTTAAATCGTTTAAAGTTTTTAATTTCTGTGAGGATAGATATTTCATTAACAGTTAAAAATAAATTTACTGTTGTGCAAGTCAGGGAAGGAAACGACAAAATACAGTACAATTTAATACAGTATTTCAATACTACATCATGTAGTGATGTAATTTTTTGTGCAATTTTTTTTTTGTAATTAAGCAATAATTTAGTAAAATTGTTTTTCTCGGAATTTTACTATTGGCACAATTTTACAAAAAAAACAACAACAATACTGTACATATATTAGCAGAGCTCGGCAGAGAAGCTAAAACTGCGAATTATGAATTCCCGATTTCAGTACTTGTAGCACACTCCCTAATTTCGTAAATGCAAATTGAATCGGTATTTACCCATTTTTATCAATAACCACGACTTTTTTCTGACCTCCGTTATGAGCGGTGCAATTGTTCACAATCACATCGAAATTGTCTGCAAAATTTCAGAAATAATTCTTAGATTTTATTATTATTTTTAATAATACGGTACCGTAAGTTTATTTACTTATTTTGCTTTTCATATGAATAACAAGTGTTAATGGGTCTCCAACCGTAACCGAACCTTGAATTGCAGGCCCATATAGACCGTAGCCTTGTCTGATCTCCATATTACATTCCGGTGATTGTAATTTAGCATGAATTTGACGACCAGGTCCGACTAACTCAGAAATATGCCTAAAAATTAATTCATAAAGCAAATACATTTTTGAAATTTCGGATTCCTACATCTGACTTACTGCACTTCAACAACTGGAAAAGAAACGTTCTTCCAGAAGTCGTAGCCGTACTCACAAGAAACGTCAAAATGCTCATCTTTCGCGTCTTCTATTAGAGGATTGTACTGCACAGACAACGCATTTGACATGTACTTCTTCTGACATGTGATAAAATAGAAATTAATAATAATTTAGTGAAAACAACTTTTTAACTAATACATTTTGTTCGTGTGGGTCCTTCGGATGCCCATTTACCGTTCCACATTTCTCGAGTTCGACTAAAAAGTCATACCGATTGGCACCTGTGCCATTTACGTAAATGCAAGATGGATCGGAATCGTGCATTGTAGAGAAAATTAAACCACTAAAAGATCCATTAAACGTAACGGCAATTCGCATCGAGTCGTATTGACACACAGCATCAATATCTAAGAAATAGAAATAAAAAAATTGGGGATAAAAATTGTTAGGGAAAAGTTAATTGTATTAGGTACCATAAACTCTTGTTGAATTAGTAGTTTCACTTTGGACTGGTTCTGGTGGAACATTGTGAAAATCAGTTGAAATTGACCTTAGCTCTGGAACAAACTCTGATTTTACACGGGCCTCTGTAAATGTCTCTGGCACAAACTCTTGAGGGGTTGGAGTCTCGGTGAATGTCTCTGGCACAAATTCTGGTGTTGTTGGCACTAATTCCTGTGTTGTTGGTACTTCAGTGAATGACTCTGTTGTAGTGGTTTGAGCGTCATCTTCATGAGAAGCATCTTCATGAGAAACATCTTCTTTATGCTCAAAGGAATGCACCTCTTCACTTTCTTCGTAGGATAAATGCGTTGGTTCGTTAATTATATGCTTTGGCGAATGTGTTGGTGTTGGCACTTCTTCCGATGCTGATATTTGGGTTTCATTTTGAGCCAGAATCTAGAAAAAATTTTATTGCTTTTCATCACTGCAACCTGCTAAGAAAATGGTGTGTGGCGGTAAAGCCTACTTTTTTTTATACAACGTTTACTTACAGCTGCATAGGTTGCTGAGAAAAATAAAATATGTGCAAGATTGTACAACATTTTGAATTAAGCTAAAATGATGAACACAAGTTGGTTGCGGGGAGGACGAGATGCCACGGTAAACGATGATGCAGAGTTTGTAACGCAGCCGGCTGCCACTAGGTTTCAGCATCGATTGGATTTCCCCATTTAAAATCACATTTCAAGTTGATAGATCAAAGCTTTCAGTTTCATGTTTATTTTAATTAATTCAGACAGTTTAACTATTTTATTATTGAGTTTGGAGAAAAAAAATGAAAATTTGATTTATTTTTGTTTGGTTCACAAAGTGTGCGTTATTATCGACTTTGAAAGTACATTTTCTGTGAGTTTTCTGTGAAGATGCTGTTAAAGTAAGTCTTTAGGTTGGACTGGAAATGAGCAATAGAATCAATTGAAAATACCGTTTGGTTTTATTACAAACTGCGGATCAATCACTTAACTTTATTGTCCTATCAATCTACAGTCCTCTGAAGTGTGAACCTCGTGACCCATTTCTTTAGTTGATATCTTTTAAAGCCATTTCACCGCAAATTTAGTCACTTTAACCGAAATAAATATTCAGATATGCCATAGTTTATTCACATTTATTTATCATACACAACCACTCGACTTACAATCAGTTATTAGGGTTGAAAGCACAGGAAATCAACTCACTGGGGGAATATATTTCAAATGACCAAACCACATAAGTATTTTGGTATTATGGAAATTTGTTTTGTTCATTTTAGGTACCGTATTGAATAATGGAGCACCTCCTGTAGTCGAGTTTTGAAATTTTTCAGGTGTAAAAGAGGAGATAATGCGAGGAAATATTATTAAATAACATCTTTTGTTTATGATAATATCTACCTCATTACTCTTTTTATGCACACTCACACCTATAAATTAAATTGCTATTCATCTTAATTAAAATTTTAACCATAATTAACAACTTGCCATTAATCTACTTACCTTGGTCTAGACACTTAATAAGTTCAAAGGTACACACTTTCATCACTTTACCCAATTAACATTTTAACAATGCCGGAAGTAACGATATTTTAAAACTACAAAATAAAAATGTATAAAAATCTTTTCTACAAATCATGGTGTTAAATTATCGAAAACAAGAAACAAAGTGGAAATAGAGGTCACGTGTCTCTTGTCACCGGGATTCTCGTTTCCCGCTCGTTTCGACTTACAACTCTTACTCGTTTCGCTCACTACGCTCAAAATGTGGGTGATTAGATCATTTAAAATGCTGATTCAATTTGTCTTCATACGAATAAATGCATATGATAGCACGAAAGGTTTACACGTTGACTTCGAAGAAATTATTAATCTTCATCATTCTGTTGATTTTCGCGAATTGGCCACTGTTGTCAAAAACCGCCTAAACTTGAAAACTGAAGAATCGTGGATCCAGGCTTTATGAGACGCGGGCATAAAAGAAGAACAAGTGCAGCGAGTTGGACCAAACATAATCCCTCTGATAACATAGAATCAGCTGCTGTTTAAAGAAAATTCAATCGATCCCATTGAAAGGAAGTAATCGAGGTGTTGATGGTTATGAAAGAAGTTACCAAGGATAATAAGAAAACATTTCCTAAAAACTTAAAATTCATGGAAGGATCTAATATGGGTTAAAATGTTATTTAAGACATTTTTTACCCTTAATTACTTTTTTTATTTCTTTTATAGATTATTTGAAAGCAACCAACTAAATACTTTTTCACCAACCAAAAAAATAAGAAAAATTATCTCTTTTGAGTTACTTCTTTGATATCGTATTATACTATTTATATATATATTTTTTGTATGCGAAGGAACCGGTTCATTAAACTAAAAAAAGCACTGCCCTTACAAAGCAAACCTTCTTTTAATGTTTCAATTACAGTAGAAATCAATAAGATTTGAATACATGTACATTTGATGTCTTGGCTCCCCGAGGTGGATTTGATTTTTTTAGAAGTTGGTAACTTTAGGAATGATTTTTTTTCTTTGATTTTATCTTATTTTAGAATGAATTGCCTTTTTCGCTGAAAGGATTTTTTTGAAAAAACAGTTTTATTTATTTGACTTTAAGTCTGGTGTCGTACCGCTGCAATAGATGGCGCTAATGAGAAAACGAGGGTCAGAAATGAGTATTGGATTAAAATTTTAGATAATCTTCTATTTGCATTTTCAATGCACATATATTTAAATACATTTAGGCGATTGTATAATGTTTAGCCTTTTTACATTAAATTAAAAGCTTAGAGTGTATTTTTAGAGGATTTAGAATTTCTAAATTTACAAGTTAGTCCCATCAAACAGATAGGCTTGTGGCAATCACCAATTCTTCGCACGTACTCGAAGGAATTCTATTGTGAGCACATGCGAACTCTTTTTTTAAAACTTAATTAAAACGAATTGTTGACGACTGCCATTATAAAAACATTTTCGTTAGTTGATGCAGATATGACGGATTCTAAATCCTCTAAAAAAAAAAACCTACACCGTGGGAATTTACCAAATCACATCATTGAAATTCACTGATCTCAAGCTACAGAAACTGCGGATCAATCACTTAACTTTATTGTCCTATCAATCTACAGTCCTCTGAAGTGTGAACCTCGTGACCCATTTCTTCAGTTGATATATTTTGAAGCCATTTCACCTCAAATTTAGTCACTTAAACCGAAATAAGTATTCAGATATGCCATAGTTTATTCACATTTATTTATCATACACAACCACTCGACTTACAATCACTTAAAAAATATTTATTGGCATATAAAAACTGTTTACGACCACCTAAACGCAAATTTAGATTAATTTACGTTGCGATTATAAAACCCCTATTGATGTGCTTATAAAATGGCAAATTCGAATAACAAAATGACTGATTGAAAATGATATGTACAGAATTAAGTAAATTATTAATTAATGTTATTAAGTACAAAAAAAATTGAAATTGAAAACTATTTGGTATTGGCATTCTCTATACGAATTTCATTTTTACCGGAAGTTTTCTTTAAATCTTCATTGTTTATTTTTGTTATTTTCACGTTGCAACTGCTAAGACTACTATACTGTAGTATTAAACCTGCTATAAAAGCCCTGATTTAAGCTAAAGGTGTACAATTTGGCTGTTCATTATTAAAGTACATGCCCCTTTACTGGCGTATACTCATACTGGACACTGGACAGCTGTGTTTTTGTTAATTTTTGGCGTTATTGCTAAGATTTTTTTCATTTTTTGTGCGATCTAATTTTTTTTCTTGTTATTTTGGATACGAAGCTACAGGAAAATGTGGTGGTGATTCTCGTCGTCCATGATGAACATTGTGAGCATGATGAGTTTGTATTTTTGGTGCGTAATCTGAATGTGGATATGTTTTAAGGAGTTCTTTCGACGACCCACCGCGCAGTCTTCTCATACGAGCACACAAAATGCAACTTATGCCTGAGCTAACTAAGAGCAGAATCAATAACAAGCTGAATATAGCTGCCAGACCGGCTGGTCTGAAGCACACTGCATTAGGGTCAAGATCTGCGCAAGATCAAAACCATAAAACTATTAAATTATACTTTTCTTTTATTATTTTCATTTTTTTTTTACCGTTTCCATCGTATCTTGCATTTGAATTTTCGAGTTTCTCAGTTCTAACATCGAGTGATTGAAACATTTTCAGTGTGTCTGAGACTGTTGTGTTGTCATTCGTGTCGGCAATGGAACGTTTTTGTATACTTCTCCAATAGCATCGTTGTTTCTGATGCAAAAATAATTTTATTTATAAAAGTTTTAATTATTCTATTTTGTGTTGCTAATTACCGGGCAAATTCCGTGACACATTCGTACGTCACACTCAATGTAAAGCGCAGGGCTGCCTGTAAATCTGAACGCCTTAAAGTAAGCAAAAACCTGAGTTTCGTAAACGCCACCGTGGAAATCTTTGCCTCGGAACTCGCTAATTAGTTTCTCATCAACAGGACATCTGTGAACAGCAATCATTAAATCAAACATTAATGTGTGAAGTGGGAAAACTCGTATCAACTGAATTAATTACCCGTGTTTGTCTATTAAAAACATTCTCTTGTGGCCTCCATTATGAGCAACGCAATTATTAATAATCACATCAAATCCCGCTATAAAGGAAAAAAAATTATATTTAATATTGTGTTTCCTTGTACAAGTAATCGTAACTAAGCTATGACTCACTTGTTTGACTTCGCATGTATATTATTAATGTTAAAGGGTCTCCAACAGCAACTGGTCCTCCTATTCGAGGTCCAGTTAATCCAAAACCTTGTCTTATTTCCATGTAGCATTCAGGAGGAGTTAAAGTGAAGAGCAGTGGATTTCCAGTTGCAATTCTGTCGTTTGACATTAATTTAGAAATAAATTTCTAACATTAAATATTTTTCACTTACTGAACATCAACAACAGGGAACGATATTGTTTTCCAGAAATCATAGCCATATTCGCAAGTAACTTTAAAGTGTTCGTCCCATTCCTCTTCTATGAGAGGATTATATTGCACCGTTAAAGTATTCCACATGTACTTCTTCTGTCATTAAAAATGTATTTCCATAAATTTTTCGTCTCAAAGTTCATTTCTTTACAACTTACATCATCAGTGAGATCCTTAGAACCACCATTCAAAGTACCACATTTATTAAGTTGAATGAAAAAATCGTATCGGTACGAACCAGTGCCATTAACATAAACACAAGTAGGATCGTACGCATAACTCGACGTGTAAATAAGACCATTGAACGAACCGTTAAACGTTATCGCAATTTTCATGTAATCGTTTTGACATTCAGCATCAATGTCTGTGAAAGGAAAGAGAGAAAACAGGTGCATTTAACCGGAAAGTATAAAAAATGTGAAAAACATACCATAAACTCTGGTTTTGTTCATGCTGTGAGTCCCTGGTGGATCAGGAGCTGGCCACCGAAGAGCAGTTTCAGTTGCCGTTTCACCCGGGAGATATTCCGGCGGTGGTTTTCCGCTAAAAGACTCAAACGGATTGTCGTAATATATGACTTTGCTTTCGTGGGCTTCTCTGCTCTCCTCGGAGGAATAAGTTGCATTGGTAGTGATCTGTCTTACAGATGTTGATTTCGAAGTACTTGTGACTTCATTAGTTGTGGCTGACGTTTCAGATGACGTATCGTTTTGCCCCATAACCTGATACAAGCAATTTAAATTAAATGCAATTTAAAGTTAAATTTAGTAAAATTACTTACAACTGCGTATGTTGTCGCAAAGAAGAGCATATGAGCAAGGTCATACTGCATTGTGACTACCTAAAGACATAAAAAAAGAATTAAAGGAAAGGTTGAGTAAAGGGATTAAGATTATAAGGAGACTTCAAGGATTGTGTATGTGTGTGTGTGGACGTTACGAATTTGATGTGGA
Source organism: Geophilus truncorum (assembly GCA_034695745.1). NCBI lineage: Eukaryota > Metazoa > Arthropoda > Chilopoda > Geophilomorpha > Geophilidae > Geophilus > Geophilus truncorum. Next base: position 12,135 of record JAQFZP010001840.1, read on the forward strand.
GATAATAATCGTTTCACACAAGTACAGCTGTTTCCGTATAGACCGACACGCGTCAACAAAATCCTCCCACCCAAAGAAAAAATGCTGAAAGCGTAACCTTTTACTAAAAAAATTTGTTTGACTTAAAAAAATTTAAATTAACACGAAAAAGTGAATAGAGTGAATTTGGAAAAAGTAAATCTTATCTTTATAAACAAAAAATCCAAGTTCTCGGTCGTGAAGTGATAGTTTTCGCTAATCCTGGATAATTAACCCTAATTTAGTTAATATAAAATCTTTCAAGATTTGGGACAGTGATAGGAAAATCAGCCTTATTTAGATACTAAGTCAAGGTTTTAGTAAAAACTTAAATTAGTTTTTAGCACTTTATCCCCATTAGTTTACCTTTGTACGGTTTCTTTCTTTCTTGACATTCCTGGAGCTTTTCAAGCACTAAATTCCGAGAAATTTAAATGTAAAACCAGATGTTTCCTTTTTCTTTTTAGTTTTTCACCACTAAAAGCTGTCCCACTTGTGTTTTTTATATTCCGTGAACCACTTTTCTTAATTGTAGCCTTAATGAACGTAAAAAAAAATAACTCCGCTCAAAAAAGCGTCAAAAGTCTTGAAATTTTTTCAAGTGTCTTTCTTGGTGCAGAAGTCAACGACACTGCACCATTTGTAAGTCAAGATTCAGAGATGATGTAGGATTTTTTCGTGTGACGATAATTACAACATAAGTGAAAGTGAATGTGCATCAGTGCCCAAAAGTTGCTGCTGGAGTGTCCAAGAGGTTTTTCACCCCAAATGACCACTAGCGTGTCCCTTTTAGTTTCGCATGTTTGTTTACAATTTTTTAACCGTTATTTTGATATACCGGAAGAACACAGGCTTTTTCAAGTGTACAACACTAATTAGGAAGTTAACGCATTGGTAATAAGAGATGTACGTGCGTGAGTACACATTTTATATCCACGTCTTTCCGCTTTAAAGCAATTTAGTGTAATTTTATAAACTAAAAAATAATATAATTATTTTAACTAATAGTTAATTTTTATGTTTTTGTTCGGTAAATTTCGTCAAATCTTTCCGAAATTAATTTCTAGAAATTCTAGTGCAGCTGCACTGCGTTGATAAATTACTTTTGTAAAATACATCAATGCTCAGAAATAAATATTAATTGTAGTTTTCATTAACTGATTTACAATTTGATAACTTTTACTTACTATTAGATAAGTTGCAAGACAATCTTCTGTTGCAATGTCTTCTGACTGCTTTCTCCAACTGCGTACACCAATATCAAACGTCTGAGCCGACTAAAGGAAAATCATCTCCATGCTGTCGGTTTATAGGGGCCAAGGGCAGAAACTGCAGCCAATCAGAAAGCGTGAGGGTAATGGGCACAGGTAAAGTGTTCGTCCCTCTTCAGGAACTTCCGCTCCCTCTCTCGTCTTGCGTGGGAGTCTCTGACCGCATGTGATGGGCGTGGGCTCACGCGACTAGCATCTGCCTTAGCGCGCGCACAGAAGTCAGCGCCCGTTAAAATGAACGTCTTTGTAGCGATAAAGATGAATTAATAAACTTGAAAACAAGTAGCGTGAATAAGAACAACGAATTTGGAATTGGACAACAGGAACCAATTTATTCATAGCTAATTTCTCAAAATAATAAAATTGTTATTATATTATTATCATTATTTAAAAAAAAAAATAAAAATCAGAGGTAAATTTATAAATTTAATAAAAAGAGGATATTTATTGAGAAACTATTTTAAGTAAGTAAGTTATTTCGTCAGTTGTCTTGTTTTCTATGATATTGCACGTTACAGAGTCGGGATTTTTGATCTGCTCATTCAGGTCAAGGCTCCGAGATGCATCCTTTTGGACTCACACCTATTTCGAGATGATCGGAATCTTATTCCTGCTGAGAAGTGGATATGCGGGCTACTAGTTTCGAGTTCATTAAAAATTTAATAATAATAAAAAGGAAAGTATGTAAATGGTGTCTGCTTTCATTTCAAACTCAGCAGTCAGTCTATTATAGTGATGAAAAGTCTATTCTTTTGATCGTGTAATATCCGTACCAAAAATAGCTCAGAACCGTGGGAAAGGGTTGTAAACGACACCATAATGCTTCTCTGAACACATAAATAAAAATCTAGGTTTAAAGAATGACTGCATAATTGAATTAGCCAGGGTAATTTTAAAATTTTAATGTTAAACAGGAACGAGTTCCATAAATCACACGCATGGAATGTTTCTGTGCAATGTTGGATCGAATTTCGCTTTTTATTTTCCACGTTAAAGAAATATTTAAACGGTTTTAAAATAGTCGTGCGGTTTTTAATAATTTAAAAAACGATAAACATCAAACAAAAAAAAATTAAACCCCTAACATTAGTGTCAACCGAGCGACGCCGTTTCACTTTCTTTAACCACTTTGAACCCATCCTTACGTAAACAGTGATGGTTGGTGCACGGGACAGAATAATCTCTATCTCTTCCTCCCAACTTTGAGGGTCGTTACTCCTCTACACTCGGTTATTCGCCCAAAATCCCCACTATAACTTAGATCACAAACACCCAACCCAAAGGTTAGCTCTTGTTGATTCTCTTTGTTATCAAATTTCAATTATTATTTATTCACGTATTCATGTATTCACGGTGCTCCATCACGTTACGCTCTTTGCAGTTCAAGTTTCTAATTAACTTAAATTTTATACACTATATTAATATTCATCATTTAATGACTATTGAAAATTTCTGGTTGAAGTTGGACACATTAAAAATTAGTCAAGAACAAGTGGACTACAATTAAAATCTTCTTCCTCTCTGATGACCTTGGCAATAACTTCCGGCATATGACGCCCAAAGTTCAAGAATCGCACATGGGATGGTTCCACCCATGGAGACAGTTTTGGTTCTGCCTGCTGACCATCGGAGATGATGACCAACGTGGAATTCAAAGCAATCATTTAAGTGCATATTAAAAGCGGTTCGAAAGCCATCAGGTCTGACAGAAACAACTCATGGAAATGTAATGAGTAGATGTATAAAGACTCGTGGTTACTTCCCATAAATATTATGACTTCTGCCGAAATTGAATTTTATGAGGCACAAAATTCTAGTTATCCATGCTATGCATGAGTTACTTCGTATGTAAAATAAATTATGCGCTAAAACTATTTAAAAATATCATCTTCTCCTTTGAACTTGACTTTTACTTTTTTTTATTTCTTTTTGTAAAATTTTAAAATCTCATTACGGATTCCATGGGATTTTATTGCTTTGTCACTGCACCACTGATGACATTTGCTATTTCATTTTCCCTAAGGAAAATGGTCGGCCCACTTCAAGTTTTGTGTAAATTTAAACATGAATAGAAATTTAAGTACCTCACGAGTCACGTTTTTTTATTGTAAATTTTTACTTCCCCTTTTCACTAAAAATAAATTCAATTTATTAAATTTAATTTCAATAATAAGTAAGTTAAAATAAACATTAAAAATAAACATGTAAAATATTTCTACTCTAATTTAATCAACCCATATTACAAATAGTAATAAAAAAAATATATGATTGGCACATAAACAAAAATTCAATTACAGCAGAAGAGCACGAGTTGTTGTCAGCTTCCTTATTACACTGAATTGTTTATAGAGGTCTACGCCCTCGTCTCGTGCTCGTCCACTTTGCGTTCCTGAGTTTCGCCACCGAGTCCAAAGAGAGGGCTGACGACCTTGAGATTTTTTGGACGTCAACAAATGAGTGAAAAAAAATTGCTGACATTTGTATTGGAGGTGCTGTATGAATCGTGAGTATCTTTTTTCAAACACTTTTTTCTATTCACTTTCTCTATTTCTTCTTGGGATGGGAAAGGTGAAGCATAATGATGTAATGCACTAATGGTTAGCAAAACGATTCATTCATCACAACTGTTGTAATTGTATGTTTTGAGTATTACAAGACTAGAACCTTGCATTTGGCGAGTAATTCTAATTTTACTTTGCAAACTTTTGTGATAAAATAACAAAGTTTAAGTGTGAAGAATAGAAAGGTCTTTTGTTGGATAATTTATTCGTCATTATGTTATGTCATCGTTTGTGAATATAAACGAGGATTAAAAAGTAACAAATTTATTGTAATTTCCGTTCTTTTGCGCATTAGCCTTATTTTGTCTCTGGTTTTGCAAGTAGGTGCTTCCCGCGTAAAAACGATCTGTGTCATCCGAGATGAAGATGAGACAAGGTTAAAAATTAAGGTCAAAAATTAAAGCTTGGCCTCAAAAAAAAGGGTGATTATGAAGACGTGAAAAATTGCATCAACTAAGAATTATCCTAAGTTTCTCTTGTTTTTAAAATTATGTTTTATATGATTATCTATAATAAAGTTGTTTTAGAAATGAGAAAAGAACTTTTGAATTTTAATATTTGAAAGCTGCAATAGGTGTCACCACTCATCAACAGAAAGCTCAGTTTCTGACGCATGCGCTGTCAAGCATTTAGCATTTAGGCGTAGACGACTGCTTGCATCTACTGCTCGTTTTTCGACTCCAAGATGAAGAAATGTGCCCATGATTT
>JAQFZP010001841.1:0-16681 GCA_034695745.1 Geophilus truncorum
TTTTCTCCGTTTTTATTGAATTTATTTAAAAGATTTTGATACTTTGTAGTGTTTTTAGTGATGCATGAAATATTCCGTGGGTTTTTTTTAAGCCATTTCATTGAGTTTTATAGTTTCTAAACCTCATAACTGTCGCTGGGCGGCGCTGCAAAACGGAAACAGCGGGCAGCGCCAGTTAAACTTTTTCCTCAATCACGTGACTCATGCTCAGTCGGTGCTAAGGCCGGGCGTAGTGAGGCGGTGAGCGACGTAAGCAAAGACAGAAGAAACGACTTTCCTTCGACTCAGACGGAGCGTTGCCTTGGGTAGATAACCGCTACTCGACCGGTCACTGACAGCGAGCGCAACTCGAGTGCCTTTTGTTCACACACCGCTAGAAAGCGCCGTATCACGTCCGTCGGTTTTTACCATGGCGGAAACCGATCCGCGCCTCGACCACAACGACCCCGACTTGAAGTACCTAATAGTGGACCGAAAAGTAATCAACGATCCCTCCGTCCAGGCAGAATGGTCAGCAAAACGGCTCGTTTGGGTGCCCCACGAGACGGCGGGCTTCGCTCAGGCCTCCATCAAAGCCGAGAGAGGCGACGAAGTCGAAGTGGAGATGGTGGAATCGGGAAAACGAATGGCTGTCAACAAAGACGACATCCAGAAGATGAACCCCCCGAAATTCAACAAGGTGGAAGACATGGCCGAGCTCACCTGTCTCAACGAGGCTTCGGTCTTGCATAATTTGAAAGACAGATACTACTCGGGCCTTATCTATGTGAGTAACGTTTTGTGAGTAGCGCGCACTTAAAACCCCTTTGTTTCGAATGGCGCCCGGCGGTTTGCGGGGGCGGAAAAGCGAGAAAAATGTGTTCTCCGTGCACTTTGACCTTTTTAATGTGAAAATAGGTGGGAATTCTGTCGGGAAAATGACTAAACGAGCCACGGAACGGGCGGGAGTAGGTGAAAGGGGTGTGTCGAAAAGTAGGTCTGATAAACGAAATTAGGTGAAAACGGAATTTTTTTTTTTTTGTTTTGAAAAGAAGGAATGGAAAAAAATGTGGCACGGTTTGAAATTTTGAATGCGATGGTTGACTCAGGTTGATGAGTCATTAACGAGTGGCATCTGGAACAACTTCGGTCGGTTACGAAGTGAGAACCTGTTGTTGTGATTGAAATGTGGTCGGGAGACTCGTTAAAATTGATGACAAATTCCTGAGTCTGAATAAAAATTCCACATAAAAAAAAAAACGAAAAAAATTATTCATTTTTTCCGCATTAAAAATCTTTAATATTTCATTTTTTTTGCACGGAAACCTCAAAAATTTTATTATTTTACATAAAAAAACAACAAAAACTTCATTTTTTTCCCACAAATTTCAAATATTTTCAAAAATTTTACTTCAAAAGAATATTTAAAAAATGGAAAATTTGATGATCGGGCGTCTTTCCGATGAAATTCTTTATCGGGTCACATCCTTTTAAGGAAAGTATGCCTTTGAGTTTGTTTTCCACGCGAAATTGGGTCTCGTTCAACCCTTTGGCGCCCAACGGACGTTTGTTTATATCATAACTCAAAACCAATTACATCATTTCTAATTTTCTTTTTTCTCTTTTTCAAATTAAAAAAAAAAAACCCAGACATATTCCGGCTTGTTCTGTGTCGTTGTGAACCCCTACAAGAAGCTTCCAATCTATTCGGAGAAAGTGATCGATCTGTACAAAGGCAAAAAACGACATGAAGTTCCACCGCACGTGTTCGCCATCACCGACACCGCTTATAGGAGCATGTTACAAGGTAGAAAATGTCGGAAAAATTAAAGCCAAAAACCACTTGTTTACATAGAAATACCCGGGGAGGTCCCGGATGTTGGCGAATATTGTTTTGAGCGGCGGATGTTTGTTTTCCTCAGCAAAAAAAATAAGTAAAAAATGTTGGACTCGAGTGAAACTTCGACTCCCGGTTGGAATGCGGTCGATAAGGAGGAGTTGTTATCCGGCTTCTCCCCTCCTCCACCTTTTCTCGGTGCTCTTCGTCGTGATTCACGGGAAAGTCGAGGGATCAGATGTTGCGCCCCCGGTGACGTAATCGGGTATTGAATAGACATCGCTTTTATTGAGTGTTTTGCATTCCTGCACAATGAACCGATATTCGGCCGATCGGAAATAGAATTTCAAAGGAGTGGCCATGAGAAAAAGTTGTTAAAGATGAAAATGCGGTGATTAATCAATCAAAGCGGTGAAGTGAAGTGAATAAATGAGAATTTTTCTATGAAATAGAATGTGGTTTTTGAGATTTAAATTTACTGTTTGTTTAGGTTTATCTTATCTTATCGAACAAGTGGTTTTGAGAATTTTTTTTTCTAATTGTGTTTTGTTGTTTCAGATCGAGAGGATCAGTCCATTTTGTGCACGTGAGTGTGGTTTGCAGTTGGAATAGTTAACGAGATCGTTTGGTGTTTATCTTTTGAACGATATAAGTGCCTCGCCACCTGGTGGTGGAGTTTAGTGCTGATTTTAGCGATAAAAATTCAATTTTTATATTAAACGTTTGCGAAATTCAAATGTTTAAAGACTGCATAATTGATTGCATAATGCGTTACGCTCTCTAGCGTCAAAAGTTAAAAGAAAAAGTTAATTATGTATTTGTTAAAGTTGAGAATTTTGACACTAGGTAATAAAGTGCACTAATAAATACAAAAACGTTCTCAATTATAATTTTTCAATGATTAAATGACGAATCATTGAATTTTTTTAATCTTTTTTTTTTTTTTTTTTTTTAAGTGGTGAATCTGGTGCGGGTAAAACGGAAAACACGAAAAAAGTGATCCAGTACTTAGCTCACGTCGCAGCCTCGAAGCCCAAGTCAGCCTCGTCGATGCACACGGTGAGTTAACATTACAAAACTCAGATAAAAAATTTAAATTTCCTTTGACAAAATACTTTAAACTTCTGCTTTTATTTTCGCACGATTCAATCGAGCATGTATCACTGCATGATTTTTGTTTCTTCTTTTTTTTGTATTTTTTTCTTTTCGTGGGGCCTCGTGCAGCATCATCAGAGTCCTGCCAGCATCATTGTGAGTATTTCATGCGCATGTTTACACGTTTCGCTGTCTTTTTAGTCAATTTTTATGTATTTTTAAAATGTAATTTTTACTTAAATGAATTTCATGTGTTTTAGGGTGAACTCGAACAGCAATTGCTTCAAGCCAATCCAATTCTAGAAGCTTTTGGAAACGCAAAAACAGTTAAAAATGATAATTCATCCCGTTTTGTAAGTAAAATTTAAAGTTTACGTTAAAAAAATTATAAAATTTGATAATTTTTTTAGGGAAAATTTATACGCATTAATTTTGATGCCTCAGGGTATATCGCCGGTGCCAATATCGAAACTTGTAAGTTTTGATTCAAATTTTAGTTAATTACAAATTACAAAATTTTCTCTTATTTAAAAAAAAAAAAAAAGATCTCTTGGAGAAATCGCGTGCCATTCGTCAAGCGCAAGATGAGCGCTCGTTTCATATATTTTACCAGTTACTTCAAGGTGCAGACGCCCATCTTAAGAACGACTCTATTCTCGAAGACGTCAAGAACTACACGTTTCTCACCTACGGTAACGTCACTGTGCCTGGCATCGACAACGTGGCCGAGTTCGAAGCCACTTCTAAAGCAATGAACATCATGGGACTCCAACCTGACGACATTGCTGGTAATTTTAATCCTAAAAAAAATATTTAAAGAAAAATAAATTAATTTTATTATTATTTCTTTTTAAAAGCCATTTTTCGCGTCGTTTCTGCGGTGCTCCTCTTCGGCAACATGAAATTCAAACAGGAACGCAACTCGGACCAAGCCACGCTCCCGGACAACACAGTTGCTCAAAAAATCAGTCGTTTGCTCGGTCTAAATGTATCCGAAATGACCAAGGCGTTTTTACGTCCTCGTCTCAAAGTCGGTAGAGATTTCGTGACGAAAGCTCAAACGAAGGAGCAAGTGGAGTTCGCCGTCGAAGCCATCAGCAAGGCCTGCTACGAGAGGATGTTCAAGTGGCTCGTCAGTCGCATAAATAGGTCTCTCGACCGCACCAAGCGACAGGGAGCGTCGTTTATCGGCATTTTGGACATTGCCGGGTTTGAAATTTTCGAAGTAAGAAAATTATATTTTTTATTTATTTTTTTTAATTTTAAAAAAACTGTAAATTTCAATTTATTTGTTTACTTTTTTAGTTGAACTCTTTCGAACAACTCTGCATCAATTACACGAACGAAAAACTACAACAGTTATTTAACCACACCATGTTTATCTTGGAGCAAGAAGAATACCAACGAGAGGGAATCGAGTGGAAGTTCATCGACTTCGGACTCGATCTGCAACCGACCATCGACTTAATCGAGAAACCAATGGGAGTTCTCGCTCTTCTCGACGAAGAGTGTTGGTTTCCCAAAGCAACCGACAAGACTTTCGTCGATAAATTGGTCAATGCGCACAACATGCATCCGAAATTCGTGAAATCGGACTTCAGAGCGAACGCCGATCTCAGTTTGATCCATTATGCCGGAAAAGTAAGATTAAAAAAAAAAATTTAAAAACTTGATTTAAGTTTGATCGAATTTTTTATTTTAAATTCTTTTTTAATAGGTGGATTATTTGGCGAATCAATGGTTGATGAAGAATATGGATCCGTTGAACGAAAATGTGGTTTCGTTGTTACAGAATTCCCTCGATCCGTTTGTTGTTAATATCTGGAAAGACGGTATAAGAAATTAAATTTTTTTTTAAATAATTATTTTAATAATAATTTTTTTTTAATTTGTAGCTGAAATTGTGGGTATGGGTGCTGCAACGATGCACGAGACGCAGTTCGGTGCTCGCACTCGTAAAGGAATGTTTAGAACCGTTAGTCAATTGTACAAAGAACAATTGGCCAAATTGATGGCTACATTGCGTAATACAAATCCGAATTTCGTGCGCTGTATTATTCCAAATCACGAAAAAAGAGTAAGGAATTAAATTTATTTTTTAAGTTTTATTTTAACTGATTTTTTTTTTTTTTTTTTAAGGCGGGTAAAATCGAAGCCACGTTGGTGTTAGATCAATTGCGTTGCAACGGGGTTCTCGAGGGAATTCGAATTTGTCGTCAAGGTTTCCCTAATCGTATTCCTTTCCAAGAATTTCGTCAGAGGTGAAACCAAAATTTAAAATTAATTTTTAATTAGATTAAATACTGAATTTAATATTTTCGTTGATAGATATGAACTGCTTACGCCTAATGTAATTCCCAAGGGATTCATGGATGGGAAAAAAGCGTGCGAGAAAATGGTAAATTTACAAAAATAAAATTAATCAAATTAATTAAATTAATTTTATTTATTTTTTACAGATTGATGCATTGGAACTAGAACCGAATCTATTCAGAGTCGGACAGAGTAAAATTTTCTTCAGAGCTGGCGTTTTAGCTCATCTCGAAGAAGAGCGGGATTATAAAATTACTGACATGATCGTCACCTATCAAGCGTTCTGCAGGGGTTATCTCGCTAGAAAGTATGACATTTTATATAATTTTTTGATAAATTTTGTTTTAAAATGAATTTTTATTGCAAATTTTAGGAATTACCAGAAACGCATGCAGCAGTTGAACGCAATTCGCATCATTCAACGAAACTGCGCCGCGTATTTGAAGCTGAGAAACTGGCAGTGGTGGCGGCTGTACACAAAAGTAAAGCCACTTCTGCAAGTGACGAAACAGGAAGAGAAACTGACTCAAAAAGAAGACGAACTGCGCAACGTCAAAGAGAAGTTGGAGAAAGAACAGCAAGAAATGGTGGAATTAGAAAAGAAGTATCAAATGTTGAGCGAGGAGAAGAACATTCTTGCCGAGCAACTGCAAGCCGAGACGGAGTTGTGCGCAGAAGCAGAAGAAGTGCGAAAGAAATTAATTTTTTAAAAAAAGTTTCTTTTCTCATATTTTTTATTTTTTATTTTCTAGATGCGGGTTCGTGTTCAAGCTCGCAAACAGGAGTTAGAAGAGATTTTGCAGGATTTAGAAGCACGAATCGAGGAAGAAGAAGAGCGGAATCAAGTACTTACGAACGAGAAGAAGAAAGTTCAACTTACGATTCAAGATTTAGAAGAACAGTAAGTTAAAAAATCAAAAAAAAACTTTTTTTTTTTAAATAAATAAAGAAAAAAAATTTAATTTTGTTAAATCATTTTTAGATTGGAAGAAGAAGAAACCGCGCGTCAGAAACTTCAACTTGAAAAAGTACAGGCAGACGCCAAGCTTAAAAAACTCGAAGAAGACCTAGCAATCCTAGACGACTCTGCGCAGAAACTGATGAAAGAAAGGAAAATGCTGGACGAACGAAGCTCCGACTTAGCGCAAACCCTCGCCGAGGAGGAGGAGAAGTCGAAACAACTCGGCAAACTGAAAGCGAAACAGGAAGCGACCATCTCCGACCTCGAAGAACGTCTTCGCAAGGAGCAGCAACTCAGACAAGAACTGGAACGTCTCAGACGCAAACTGGAGACGGAACTGAACGATCTCCGCGAACAGCTCCTAGAGAAAAAGGCGCAAGTCGAGGAACTGCAACTCCAACTCGCGAAACGAGAGGAAGAACTTACCCAAGCACTTATGCGCTGCGACGAGGAATCGGCGTCGAAGGCGCAGGCCCTCAAGAGTCTCCGGGAGATGGAGAGTCAACTCGCCGAGCTCCAAGAGGACCTGGAAGCCGAGAAAGTGGCGCACACAAAGGCAGAGAAGCAGAAGAGGGATTTGAACGAAGAGCTCGAGGCTCTGAGAAACGAACTCCTCGACACGGAAGAGACGACCGCCGCGCAACAGGAGTTGAGGTACAAACAAGAGCACGAGTTGGTGTCGATAAAGAAAGCCTTCGAAGAGGATTCGGCCTCACACGAGGCGCAGTTGATAAATCTCCGCCACAAGCAGAATCAGGTGGTCGAGGAACTTAACGACCAACTGGACAACTTAAAGAAAGCCAAGTTAGCGGTGGACAAGACGAAAACGAGCCTCGAGGCGGAGAATGCCGACATGTCGAACGAGATGAAGACTCTTCAAGCGCAGAAACAGGAATCGGAGAAGAGGAGGAAACAGATGGAAGCGCAGTACCAGGAGGTGCTGGTCAAAATGACCGAAGTGGACAGGATCAGGTGCGAGGTTGCGGACAGAAGTAATAAATTGCAAGTGGAGTTGGAGAGCGCCGTGGCGCAGTTGGAGGAAGCCGATACGAAGGCGACTCACGCGGTCAAGAGCTGCAATCATCTTGAGACCCAGGTGTCCGAGCTGCAAGAACAAGTTCAGGAAGAGACTCGGCAGAAGCTCGGACTCCAAACCAGATTGAGACAAGCGGAGAGCGAACGCGACTCGCTGCAGGAACAGCTGGACGAAGAGGAGGAGGCGAAGAAGAATCTGGACAAACAGATCGTGGTGCTGAACGTGCAGCTGCAGGAGACGAAGAAGAGAGCCGAGGAAGAGGCCGAGTTGCTGACCAACGCCGAAGAGCAGCGCAAGAAGCTGGCCAAGGACCAAGAGACGTTCCACAGGGTCAACGAAGAGATGCAGGCGAATAACGACAAGTTGGAGAAGTCGAAGAGAAAGTTGCAAGCGGAAGTGGAGGATTTGAACGTCGAGTTGGAGAGTCAGAGAGCCAAGGTGTCCGAGTTGGAGAAGAAACAGAGGAAGTTCGATCAGCTGTTGGCCGAGGAGAAGGCGATTGCTGAGAGGAATGCGGCCGAGAAGGATAATGCCGAGCGGGAGGCGAGGGAGAAGGAGACCCGGTTGCTGGCGCTCAGCAGGGAGTTGGAGGATTCGTTGATTAAAGTGGACGAGTTGGAGAGGAACAGGAAGCAGTTGCAGAACGAGTTGGACGAGCTCGTCAATAATCAGGGAACTGCGGATAAAAATGTAATTAATTTGAGAATAATTTTTTTTTTTTTTTTTTTAAATTGAAATTTTTTTAAATTTTTTTTTAAGGTTCACGAATTGGAGAAGGCCAAAAGGGTTCTCGAGAGTCAGTTGGCGGAACAGAAGACACAGATTGAAGAGTTGGAGGACGAGTTGCAGTTGACCGAAGATGCCAAGTTGAGACTCGAAGTAAACATGCAGGCGATGAAAGCGCAGTTTGATCGTGATTTGCAGTTGAAGGACGAACAGGCGGAGGAAAAGCGACGCACCATCTCAAAACAAGTACTAATTTGATTTTTAATGATTAATTCGAAATATTTTAAAAAATTAAAAAAAAAAAAAATTTATTTTTTTCTAGTTGAGAGATATGGAGGCGGAATTGGAGGAAGAGCGCAAACAACGATCAGCGGCTGTAAATGCCCGTAAGAAGATGGAGTCTGACTTCAAGGACCTCGAACAACACCTCGAAATGGCGAATAAACTTAAAGAAGACGCGCTGAAGCAGTTGAAGAAGACGCAAGCCCAGATCAAGGACATGTTGAGGGATGCGGACGAGACGCGGCTCAATAAAGACGAGTTGGCGGCGCTAGCGAAGGAGAACGAGAGGAAATTGAAGTCTCTCGAAGCGGAGTTGGTTCAGGCGCAGGAGGATCTTTCCGCCGCGGAACGTGCTCGGCGTGCCGCGGAGTCGGAGAGGGACGAGCTGCAGGAAGAGATGTCGACGAATGCCAACAAAGGCACGCTCATGGCCGACGAAAAGCGCCGTCTGGATACGAGAATTCAACAACTGGAAGAGGAAGTGGAGGAAGAGCAGAGCAATTTGGAGATTGCGTTGGAGAAAGCGAGAAAGACGCAGATGCAGAACGATCAGCTGGCCACCGATCTGGCCAGCGAGCGATCGTCGTCGCAGAAACTCGAAAATCAACGCGTTCTTTTGGAACGACAAGTAAGAATTGCGGGGAAAAGAAATTAAAATTTTTTAAATTAATATTTTTTTTCTTTAAATTTAAGAATAAGGAACTTAAAGCCAAACTGCAGGAACTCGAGACAACGCATAGAACTAAGACTAAAGCGCTCATTGCGAGTCTCGAGAACAAAATAGCCAATCTTGAGGAGCAAGTGGATCTGGAAACGCGGTATTTTAGGATAGAAATAATTGAAATCTCAAACAAAAATTTCAACTTTTTTTATTGAAAAATTTCAGTGAACGACAAACTGCGGGTAAAAACAACCGGAAGTTGGAGAAACGCATCAAAGAGATGATGATGCAGATGGAAGATGAGCGAAGACACGCGGATCAATATAAAGAACAGGTAAAATTTTATTTTATTCATTTAAAAAAAAAATTAAAATTGAAAAATTGAAATATTTTCAATTTTTTCAGTTGGAGAAGCAGAACTCGCGCATTAAACAAGTTAAACGGAACTTGGATGAAACGGAAGAAGAATTATCCCGTGAACGTGCCAGCAGAAGACGCGTGCAGAGGGAATTCGACGAAGCAGGAGAACAGATCGACACATTAAACCGCGAATTGACCAGTTACAAGAATATGATGAGGTAAATTGAGCAAATTTCAAATAAAATTTTATAATTTCTCACCCGATGTCGCTTTCAGACGTGGTGGTGCATCTATGCCGTCCACCCGCTTCATCAACCCGAAGCGCGGATCCTTGTCCGCCACGAGCGGCGGCGGAGACGACACCACTTCGTCGGTTCTCGACGACTCCGTCCAGGACGAGGACGACAAGTAAAAGAAAAAATATCAAAATAAAGAGAAGAAAAATACAAATATCGTAGACCGCGGCACGAGTGACTACATTCCCGTATCTGATTTTAGCAATCGAATGAAATTTTCGTGCCCGGTCGTACAATTTTAAATAATTTCTGGGTTTGTTTTTGGAGTAGACTTAAAAAAATAACGATTTGTACTTTATTTTCCAATTCCTTTTCGCGTCTTCCTCATCACGTTCGATCCTTTTTACTCGTGAGGAGGCAAGCGACATGGGTATTTTTCGAATTTTTCAATTTTTTTGTTGTTGTTTTTTCTTTTGATGGCTGTGTTTTTTTTTCGGGCTGGTTTTTCCGTTTTCATGTCTCGATCTGTTTAAGTCGCTCGCCTAATCATGTCACGTGCCTCATTTTGTAATAAAGGGTAAATTTAAGAGTTTTTATCTATAAGTCGGGTGAAATTTACGGGATTTGCTGAAAATCTTTTTTCTACTTGATCATATTATTATATAATTAATATTATTATTATTATTTCGCAACTAATTTTGTATGTTGATAATAAATACGCCTTTGGTTGTCTATTGACATTTTAACGTTTTATTTCGTTAGTTGTTCACATAGGAAAAGTAAAATGACATGCAAAAATAAGATGGAATTTTTCGTAGTGAATTTCCAGCGGAGTTTTAATGGCGGCGACGAACGTGAGCACAGAGGCAGTATAAAGGCAAGTAGATGAAGGCTTTTTGTTCAGTTGTCGGTGTTTTGCGGTAATTGAACACCCATAGATGAGAGTAAATTCGATGCAGGACCTGGATCGGCGCCCTGGGAGCGAAATGATTCGAGAATGTTGCATAAAGCGGTCAAATCAACGTCAACTGGACTGTAGTGGTCGAAATCTGTCTCAGTTTCTTTTGGTTTCTGAAATAGGGAAAAGTGAATGATTCACTGATTTGTCATATTTTTTTTTAGTGTAAATTTAATTTAATTTTACTTCGTTTCCGTTAGGAACTCGTTCGAAACTCTGTCCGACTGCTGTTTGAGATAGTTCTCGATCCATGGTGTCCATGTAGTTCTTGATCGAGTTGATGGCACCGGTTTTTGTTGATTTTAAGTCAACTTTTAAAATAAAAATTTTAAGATTTAAAGATTTTTTTTTTTCTCTTCTGGAATTTAGTTTACCCCGATTAGCTAATTCGTGATCTTCGTCCTCATCGCTGTATTCGCTCATATCGGATGAAGATCCTTCTTCCCATTCCGGAACTTTGAAATCTAAGATTGAAGTCATGGCATCTGCGAACGAATCGGGATCTAACGTCACCCGATTACTCTTATTTCCACGTTTGGCATCGTTTCGTAAGCTTAAACGACAAAAATTAAATATTACTTTTCCAAATTTTTCATTTCTTTACTTATTTAATACTTCGAAGGAAACTCTGCGCCTTCGACATCCGATTTGTGATTAACGAACGAATTCAAACTACTAGTGACCGCCGTAGCGACGTTGGCATCCATGTTTTCTCCCCATTTATTACGGAGAATATCATCTAATTGCTGAACAGATAAATCCATCCAACTGTCATCTATTTAAAAATAAAAAAATACTTTTTAAATTTTATTTTTACAGAAAACTTTGATTTTTACCGTCAGGTGGCGATAGAGATTTCGATTCCCGCTCTAACTCATCAACATCAACATGAATCGTGTCTAACATGTCTAGGATTTGTTGACCAGCGTGCAACGACTGTAATTCCAGTTTACTGTCGATGAAATGACGTTTGGCACTGTTCAATAACTGATTGTGGAGTTTGGAACCCGCAAGCTCACCCTGAAAGATCAAAATATTAATTTTATTTTTAAAAAAAATAATGTAGATAGATTTCGACCTGGAAGTATCCTTTGGCTTCGAGACTGGCTAAATATCGGACCCACAAAGGATCACTTTCATCGAAAGATTTATTTAACGTATTTTGCTTCGCGGCGTTCACGAGAATTTCAAACCCACACGCCTAAAAATAAATTAAAAATATTTAAAATTTCATCAAAAAAAATTTTCAAAACTTCGAAATTACGATTTTCATGCCCAAATCGAACGATTTAAACGACGGAGACTTGGTAGGCGGCATTTTCCATCCCACTCTCGAGTCAACTTGGAAATCTTGACTTAAAAGTTGCGCGTACAAACACTTAGTGAATCGCACTCGTTGCAAAACCCTCGTCTCCGGCGGGAAATAACGCATCATTCGACACACTTCCAAATCCGACTGATCTCTCTCGGCGAACGCATCGATCGCTAAAGACAGCAATGCCGGAGCCTCTTTTAAAATAACCGCTGCTGTTGCAGGTAAGAAACAGTGCGCGTAATGGAAATTTTCGTGGATTTTATCCGGAAAACTAAAAAAAAAAAAAAAAAGAAATTTAACATTTTTTTTTAAATTGTAATATTTTTTTTGTTTTTTTCCTACGTTCCGATTCTTCGGAGAAGTGCACGTTGCGTTTTCGTATCACATTTTGTCAAATTGGAATATTCCCTGACAGCTGCGACTGCTTCCGACAGGGAAATGGAGGACGGCGGAAGAGAAGATAACGGTCCTTTTTCCGATTTGCGAGGAATGATATGAACGTTGCCCTGATGAATGTAAACCTAGATAAAGAAATTTAATTTTCCAACTTTTAATTTTTTTTATTTTTGTTGGGTATTAAAATTTAAAACGTACCCGATTTACTGCTGTTTCAGGGTTGAGCCATTTTGGAATTTGTTCGGCCATTTCGATGAGCAGAAATTCGTTGTCATTATCAACGACACTAAAATAAATATTTAAAAAATTCAAAAAAAAAATTTAAAAAAATTATTATTTTCTCACCGAACGACTAGATCCGGGAACGCTTTGGCCAATTCAAACAATAGGAACACGATAAACCACTCATCATCGACATTGCATCCAAATCGAGTGGTTCCGTGAAGATGAGGGGGTGTCGTTGCATCTGGGGGAGTGAGTGGAAAGGAAAAGATGACTCATCACCGGTCGTTGCAATATTTCCCTTTTATGTTATTAATTTTTATTTTTTCTTACCATCGGGTGAATTAACAACTGTCAGAGAGAATGGTTCCTTCTGCCAGAGATAATCATCCAGGTATTTGGTCAGATAACTGCGATAAACCACTCGTAAATCTTCGAGGACGTTTTTCATCGATTTTTCGGCTCTGACAGTGGGCAATCGCGGGAAAATAAAATACTCGACACAATCGTCATCGATTTGCGCCATCAGATTTCTACGGTGGAAGATCGGCTCGGTCTCCTTTTGCACCTAAAACTCACCGTTAAATAATTCAGAGGTTTTAGACTCTGCGGCACGACCACTTGACTTTCTATTCTATGCGACGATTCGTGAAATCGATACGTACAAACTACGGCAGTCTGGAAGGAGTTGCAAAAATGAAGTAATGTTTTGATTTTAACTTAATTTTAACGTAAAAATAATTGGTTTAGTATGAAAGTTGATATTTGTTATTATTTACTTGATATTAGTGATATTTTTTTTATTTTTCTTTAATTTTTCAATAATGTTGGTTGTTTCTACAGCGTTGCCATACGGGATGACGTAATCGAACGAATTTGCGAGCGCAGATGCAAAGCCGCTTGTGGCAACACGTGTTTTGACTGTTTTCCTTGAGTCGTTCTACGCCAAGATCCAGCAATGTTTATTTTAACCGAATTTAAAACGACGGTTCGCGTACCGCCTGCGAAATTTGGCATTTCGTTGCCTGACGCCATTTCTGAGGAACTGAATAAGAAATTGGCGAACAAGGTAAACACGAAATAAGAAAAAAACATTTGCAAGTTCTTAAGACTTGTGTTCGATCTTAGGTTGTGCACAAAACAGGACTTTGCATTACTTTATTCGACATTAAAAGCCTGGGAGAATCGTACATTGTTCCTGGCGATGGAGCTTCGCACACCAAAGGTAAAAATTCTTAAAATTAATTTTTAAAAAATTTCAAATTTTTATTCTAAAGTTGTCTTCCGTTACGTCGTGTTTCGCCCGTTCGTGAATGAAATTCTGATCGGAAAAATTAAGAAATGCAGTCCAGAAGGTGTCCACGGTCAGTAAAAAAATAAAATCCAAAAATTTCACAGATAAAAATGTAAAAAACAATAATTTCAGTGTCTCTTGGATTTTTCGAGGATATTATCATCCCCCCAGAAGCTCTTCAACATCCATCTCGCTTGTAAAAAGAGGAAAAAAAACCATAAAAAACCAAATTTTAATTCTTTTTCTCATTTCAGCGTCGAATCGGAGCAAATTTGGGTGTGGGAGTATCAATCCGAAGACACCAAGCACGAGTTATCGGTGGAGCCTAACGGCGAAATCAGGTACTGAAGTTTAAATAATAAATTAAAAAATCGTGTTTATTGATATAATTTATTCATTGAAATTGAATCCATTGATGATTTATAATTTATTCGACATGAGGTTTCGAGTTGTGGATGAGACGTTCGTGGACACGAGCCCCAACGGACCGGACGCGGCCGAATTGACGCCGGACGACATCAAAGTGCCTTATTTGATCACGGTAAATGAATTTGAATTTTTTTTTTGTCGAAAAATTAATTAACGAAACGAAATTGCAGGGATCGATCAACGAACCCGGTTTAGGCCCCCTTTACTGGTGGAGCAAGTAATTGCGTTGTTCGCCACTAGATGGCATTTCAAGAAGGAGTTAACCGCAAGAAAAATCGATGTTTTTCATCTACTGATGGTTCCTGGAACCACGAATTTCGATCTGCTGTTTGAAGGAATGAGTCACTCACGCAATGACTCGATATTTCTATATTATTTTTTTGTTTTTTTCCTTTGTTTTTTTTCTCCTCTTGTACAAACGATGAATCTGTGATCCATTAAATGTCAGCTATGTACACGGTGAAACGGTGATGAATTCACTCTATTATGAGACATTTGGGCAAGTGTTGCTTGAGATAATCGACTAGTTCCTTGGAAACTCCCGGACAATTCGTCAACTCGAGTTCCTCCAAGTTCCGTAACTGAATCAACGACGACAGACCGCTAGACGTCAGTAGAGAACACCCTGGTGTCAAAAAATACAATAAAAAATTTTCAATTTTTGATTTAAATTTTTCGTATTTTTAGTTTTATTTTCGTACCAGCGACGGATAGGACTCTGAGATTTCGCATGCTGCACAGATGCTGCAGTCCGAAATCGTGAATTTGGGTGCACCAACGAAGAAACATGGACGTCAATGACGTCAGCGTCGACAGGTACCCGACTCCGATGTCCGTGATATGTACGCATCTAGGAAAAAAAATGAATTTATCGGATCGATCGGACGATTTCGCATCGATTGCTCCTTCGCGGGGCGTTGCTACGCAACCGGCACCTGTCTAGGGTGAGCTCCTCGAGGTTGGTCAAGTCGCAGGCGATGTATTCGAGCGCCGCGTCGGTAATTCGAGGACACCAAGACAGATCGAGGGAATGCAAGTTCCGGAGGTTTTCGGCGATTAACTCGACCCCGTCGTCAGTGATTTTACTGCAACCACTCAGACTGAGAACAGTGAGATTCGGCAACGCGTTGACCACGTTCACCAAACCGTGATTCGTGATCTCAAAAAGAGAGAGAAAAAAAATTAAAATTTTACAAAACCGGTGATAAACAAAATTGTAAGACGAAAAATAGACCCGCTAGTCCATTTCCGGTCAGGGAATTGACAAAAAATTAGCAATTTGACTAGCTACTAGTGGCCTATACTAGCTATAGTGGCCACTGGTCAGTGGTCAGTGACCGGAAATCGATCTGGGTGTAGGCAGTTACTCGAGAAAAATGAGTAACCAGAATCACTCACCTCCCAACACGAGCGGAGACGCAACGTTCGTAAATTGGCCGCCTGCACCTCGCTGAAATAAGCCAGGGCCGAATCGGTCACGTGATAGGCCTGCAAGTTGAGTTCCCGCAAGAAAGGCAGCAGCTTGGCCACCGCATTGATGCTCTCGTCCGCCACGTTGATGCAGTCGGAGATGGTGAGCACGACGAAGCGCGGGTTGAGGCACGCCCACAAGCCCGCCTCGGTGATCTCGTTGCAGCCGGTCAACTCGACGTGTGTCGCCCGGTTCATGTGCTCCAGCAGGATCTCCAATCCCTTGTCCGTGACGCTGGACGAGCGCAGAGCCACGCGCCGGATCGGCCTCGTGACCTGCGCCGCCGCCGAGTAGTTGTTGATGAGATCGTGCACGTCATCGTCGCTCGCGTCCACCAAACACACCGAATCGAGACCCCGGCGCTGCATGCTGGCGTAGAGCGATTTCCGTAACACCGGTTTCACCCGCAGCTCTCGGCAACGAAGCACGGGCGCGATGCCGTGCCAAAAGACGGGCTGGTACAACACGTCGCGCCATTTGACGCACACTTGCGCCAACGTGCGGCGCTCGCAAGGCTGCACGTAGAGGAAGAAGAGCGCGAGAAACGGCTCGTTCTGCCACAGTTCGTTCCACGACTCGGGTCTACCGTCGCCCATTCGCCGTCTCGTCATGCGGTGGCCGAGTCGCACGTCCTCGGGCGCCACCAGCGGCTCCAACACGTCGCCGCCGCGGTCCGCGAGCGCGCCGGCTTTGCGCGGCTTCCCGGCGGCCGCGGTCGCTGGCACGCCGGCCAGGCAGCGGCTGAGATCCGCCCCCGTCCCCGTGTCCCGGTCCCGTCGGTGCAAGGGACACCTCCGCTCTCTCTGCGCGCCGAGCTCGCTCTGTGTATGTGGTGGGTTTGTGGTGCTACGGGGTCTACGAGTCGCACCGTTCGATGCGTGCGGTGTGCGGCGAGACCCGATGGAACCGATTTCTTTGTTTACCCGTCACTTCCGGTGGTTCCGTCGCGGTTTTACGGTCCGTTTGTCGTCCGTTCATCGTTTTTCAACACGTTTCGACCATTTTGAGCCGCTGGTTCCTTTTTACTCCCGAGCTCTCATTGACAGTTAATGGGTTAATGAAGCCCTTGTTGGCGGAAGTCGACGCTAGAGGTCGGTGGTGTTGCGTCAC